>JBBPFQ011519818.1:0-18015 GCA_037974815.1 Kaempferia elegans | reverse complement strand
ATCATCCCTGTATTCTATCGGCGGCCTCCGGCCACTGGCCCGATCAGAACTATACCCTGAGGGGAAGGTGAACCCAGAAGGATCGTCGCCGACGCGATTGGTACTTAAACCCGGTCGGATCTGAATAGAAGCACAGATCGACGGCGAAGTAAAATTTGCTCAGATCCGATCAGATTTAGGTGTCGATCACGCCGGTGATAATCCCTCTGGGTTCACCTTCCCCTCAGGGTATAATTCTGATCGGGTCGGTGGCCTTTGACCGCCGATAGAATACAGGGATGATAAGTAAAACACGGAGATAAATAATTTTTAAGACAGAAGATTTAATCGCTCTGTGGTGACCTTCTAGATAGCGGATTTTTTTTTTCTTCACCAACCTTTTGATTGCTATTGTATGATTGAACAATAATTTCCCTACCAAACTCATATTTAACACATGCTGCCGTAGGCAGGCATGGCCCATTAAACAGTCCTATTGAAATTCTAGAATTTGCAAGGCTGTCCAGCATTTGTACTCAAGTATGACTCACCGGTAGTAATTAATCAGATTTTAATTTAGTATGATTTTTTTCTAATTCATTAAGAGGACGTGCCTTACCAGCATGAATTGCCGATAGCAATAGCTTTCAGCTCTGTGAATTTGATTCTCTGTCACCCATTTAATGGCTTCTTCTACCTAACGGCCAATGACCGTTCTAACATCAAGATTCACTCATGCAACTTGGCAAAGCTTCATTTATACGACCAGAGGCAGAATTTATGGATGCATCAATTAGTCATATGAGCAAAAAAAAAAAAAAAAGGTTTTCTCCTTGAGTTGACCATCAACATTTTCAGGAAATAAATTATGCAGTTCCCGGCCACAATGAGATTAACTGATGTACAAGTATATTTGTCCCAATAAATTAAATTTGTTCATGACGTTAACAAATAAGTGGTATAATGCCCAACATTGGTGACTTTGTATTGCACAATAATGGAAATTTTGAAAGCCCCTATCCAATTGGCAAATCACATTTTAGTTAAAAGCTGGTATCGCACCTGGTTGTTCTCTTGTAACCCTTCTATAACCTGGAGGCAACAAACACGTCAATAACCATTTTCCAAACGAGGAAATAAGTTATTTGACACAAGAAGAAATGTGTTGGAGACAATTAGCAAGATGTTTCCAGCAGATATTAAGCATACCTAATTTCATTCAGAGCTTTGTTGGATGATTTCCTTGGACACAGCATAGAGGGGTTAATTTGATAGTTGGAGGGTAAAAATTGGTCTGTAGCAACATGATCTGAATGCATCTAGAACTTGATTGGGCTCATATTTGCCCAAGCAAAATGCTTTTCGACTGGTCAGAGCTACAGAAGCCAACATGAGGCAATGAGATAGTTTCAATCTTTAGCTGATTCCAACTGAGATTCTGCCTCTAGTCGTGGAAAGTACTTGCGCCTGTTAAAACATTGTAATAACAGTTTGAAATATAAAGATACAAGGTCATTACAATAGAACACGGGGAAACTTGTTATAACGAAAATAATCTGTCTCACATAATAAATGTATCACAGTCAATTAAATAGTTCACTTGGTAAATAAATAATTTACAGTTTGGTGGAAGTAGGAATGACTAGAAAGATCTTGCTAAAGCAATAGAAAATGCATGTTTCCGCATGTATACATGCACTTGAAAGGAACTGACACTTTCATACTCCACTCAAGAATGGAGAAACCTCCATTAATATGGCCAATAGTTCTCTTTATCCACTAGGTTCCTGTCTGATCTTATGAAGGGAAAATATATGCAATCTTTAACCATACATTTAGAAACATTGTTGTTGTGATTTCAGTCCTTGTGCCAGGCTATATAGCAACCTATGTCCATGAGGCTTGCCTCAAAATATTTAAGAATGCAATGCCTAAAAGAGAATTACTATGCATGGAAACCATTTGAAATATGAAAGATGATTATATGGAAATTAGTATAAAAATCTGGAATATGCAAACTATACCAACGGATATAGTAAAATATCAACAAACATAAGCAACAAGTGTATAAGGAACAATGTAAACTGAATGAGAATGCACAATTCTTCACAAAGACACAAACAATCATCTTACAGTATGGACGACTGAGCAGCTTTTTGCAGAGAAAGTGATCCCCTTGGAAACTTTCCTCTTAGCATCCTGTGAAATCCAAGTCTCTCCAGAAATTCTTCAATTAACCTTAAAGTATCAAACATAGAAAACTCTATCACAACCACAAAGAGACAATTTCATCAAACTTCAATGCTTGAACAACACTTACAAACTACAAATAGCCTTCTGAGAGGAAGCCAATTCGCGGTCTGGAAATGAATCTTCAATTCGAAAACTCAACCAAACATACAGTTCTAGCACCTAGCATTAAAATGGAGTATTTATTTTATTTCAAAGAATATTATTCTGCTGAACGGCACCGCAGATACTATTTAATATATGTTAAATTGGTTGGCTATCCACTTTTTCCAAAGCTAAAGGTTAGGAAAGGCCCAATCTATACTTTCATGTTAGCTCATATTGTAATGGGCTTGTCCAAGCTAAGCATGTGAAATGAATTACTTAATTTGGAGGCATATCTTTTTATTTACCGCTACGAGCAAGTACAGAAAATAGACCTGTTAGCTCTACTATAATGTCCTTCCAGAACACTTCTGCAATTAACAGGGATAATCTATATTTCTGTATATTAACAATGTATAATAAACTGTTTCATATCTTTTTATAGAAGAATCAAGCATTCGGTCTTTAAAGGATTTACGATTCATGGATTTTGAAATAAATGTTGTATTTAACTATTACTTCCTTATAGTGGAATAAACAAATCAACATTCAAAATATCAAACTACTTTATGCTTGAAGAAATGACAAAAACAAATTGAGTCGGATATTCAAAGCTATTGTGCTGTTAATTAGTTAGCCAATAGATTTACCACTGTGGGAAACGGTGTCAGGTAGCGTCCAAGAAAAATATCAATTGCACTAACCTTGTGAACAGATTCAAGTTCCTTCAATGCAGTTTGTGATTTAGGCACCCGCAGTGTTCCAGGTGTAAATATCTCCTTGAGACGCACAACACCCTTTTTTGCATAATTTACAGCAAACTATTTTTTCCAAGAAAATTCCAAATGTCAGTTTTCTGTTATCTAATTAAGGCGGCATTGAGATCAAGGGGAAGTATCATTACCTGTGTTAAACCCAGGGATGCAATCTCATCATCCATGTCAGCTGGACTACAAAAGAAGTATAATCATTAAGAATGACATTAACTATCTGTAAAACATTATGAGCAGTACGGGCACAATTTCTAAAAAGAATACCTGATACAAAATAAATATTTCTCATATAATCCAAGGGGCAACTTGTCGACAACAGCTGCAACTTTCTGTTGCCAGAAAAATGGTTTCAGTGTCAAACAAGTTGACAAAAAACTCTTAGTAAACTTGAAACTACACGCCTTTGAATGGAATTGCTTAAACTGAGTCCCAGAAAATGATATAAGATTGGACAGCAGACTAGATGTTTGCATAAAAGGAATTCAGATATGCATTTAAGTTAACTCAAATGTTAAAACTAGATTTATATGACCTGAAAACTAAAAAAAATTAGGATGACCTGGGTGCGCACCTAAAGACAGCCATAGACAGAATTTAATGACGGAGAAGACCCAAGTAGCTATTGTATTTCTCCAATAAACAATTGAAATCTAGGGTAATTGATGGCTTGATGGATAGATGAGAAAAAGTTGATTTGTTGCTTCCATGCTCCTCGTAGTGAATGGAAAAGTTTTCAACTCATTCCAATGAAAGAAAATGGAAGGAATCATATTGAAGTAGTTCCATTCTTAGAGCAATGAATCATAGAAATCATTTTTCTTAATGTAGACAGAAAGATATATAGACACAGAAAAAGGAAAAATAGAAATTGAGAAAACAATTCTTCTTGTTCTTGTTGTGGCTGAATATGCTAACAAATTGTTTACCTCACAATTCTGGTATCCAATCTCAAAATTGTGGTAACAACAATATGTGATAATCCCTTATTGATTGGAAACAATATAATATGATCCTGACTACTATTTTTGTTGTCAATAAATTATCTAAGCCTATGGCTCATGGCTCAGTTCCTTTCTATCACCTTTGAAATTCTACATATAGTTCAAATTATGGATGATCCATATGAAAGGACTTCGCAAAGCTCTCATAAAGGCTACTTACTAGCATTCCTTCACAATCAGCAATAAAGTAATCTGAAGAGATTTTTGCCTTCTCCAAGAATTGCTCCTGCATTAAATAATGTAGAATTTAAAACCATAATAACATATGATAGACATAGTATCTAATCTTATACTATTTTTATTTTTATTTTTTTTATCTAAGTATCCAGATCAATCTTATACTAATTTTAGAAACCATGGGAAATGGTATCTCTATATTATCTTAAAAACTGAAAACACGGACATTGGGATGATTCAACAACAACCAAGCCTTTATCTCACAAAGTGGGGTCGTCTATATGATCCTCCTACATCATGAACTCAAATATCATCATCCTTATGAATTTAGCTTTCAGATGATCCAGAAGCTAAAATTTCATTTGCTTTTGTAGAAAAGCAAGAGTCACCTATAATCCTCTTTCATAGTAACCATAACAACTGAAATAATTCATATATCAAATGATCAAGATATTATTATATAATATTTTTTTGTATCTACATTCATCTCATACCTACACCTCTAGGTGATTCAACTAGTTTGATTATAACATCTATAAGACATTTTTTAAAATATTCACACCAACTTAACCCACAAATTCCATCGTATATTTTTTACAGAGTACTTGTGCTCAGCACTCCAACCCATAAAGCATAATAGATATTTTATCGTCTTATATATATTTTTTTCCTTTAGCTTAAAGGACATGGAAGTTTCACAAAAATTTTAGAATATTGTCCCAAGGTATTATGATATCCTTAGTTTCACAATTTGTTCTTTATTTAAAAAAAAAAATACTTTGATGGTAACAAACCATGAGTAGCAAGATTTTTATTGAGTGAAATTAAGTAGAAAGTCATGTAACTACACTGGTCAAAATTGGATTGGCAAGAATACCATGATCATTACTGTGCTTATTGTGCTATGTCCAAACAATGCATCATGCAGTTGATATAAGACATGAAATCAATTCAGGTATTTATGAAGTGCGTATACTTCAAACCCAATTAGGTATAGATCCTTAAGATAGCTTATTCCTGTTTGCTGATAATTATCCTCAAAACCTATCTAGATATCTATATTTATATCTTGGAAGTCATGGTTAAATTAAGTTAGCAACTATACTTGTTTAAAGAATAACTCAATTTTAAACCACATAATAATAAAGCTAGCACCTGATTCGCATATACTAGAATGAAATTCTCATTGAGAACCACTAGAGACAATTGGGGCATATATGCTATGAGCTAAGACCACTGCCAACACACACAAAGGCACACACATCCGAGTTGACAAAGAGCAAAAACTCCGAGTCAATATACACCTACCCAACATCCACATCACATCAGTAGCTGGGTCAACAATAGCCCAAGAATGAACTTCATAACGCCATCACGCTGTACTCCTAACCTCTGTAACCGAATCTAAAGTCTATTAGATGGCAGCAGAAGACATCTTTGTTGTTGATTAGCCTAGTTCCGCTAGGTGAAAAGGTTAAAGTCTCGTATGGACTGGGGTATAGTTGCACAAGTAGTGCTCGATAAATAGGTGCCTTTGCTTTCTCATTTGCGAATTACAGAAATTTGGATTGGTTGAGCGCTAACTTCATAGGTGGCATTTTGAAGCCTCCCTCTTGTGCCCACTCACTCTACTATATGCTGCCTATTTAGAAAAGGCTCAAGGCGAATAAGGATGAGATTAAGAGAAAGAAGGTACAGTAAAGGTATATTTATATTTATAATAGAAGCGGTGCCAGCTCCAGGTTTTGTTATCTCTATCGGTCTGGCCCGGTGCAGTGAGAGATAAGAGGGCAAAAAGCTTCGGTAGAGAGAAAGCCAAGTGCTAGGTCCCTCACGGAGTGCATGGCATGATCTGCATTGTCATGGTCGAAAATACAGAACTATCATTGGTTGAACGTTCAATGATGGTTAACCTTGCATTATGATGGTATAAGAACTTCCTAACAAAAAAGATATAGATGCATTCCTATGATGCCAAAGGCACAAAAAGCTCGATCATAACACAATTCTCCAAACCATTCGTAGAAACACATGATGAAAATCCTAAAGAAAACTAGATCTTTACCCACCAATATATCGTGCAATCCAGCATTGGAATGCAATTGTGAGTATAAAGACAATAGATCAAATGTTGGAAACAGTCCAGCACGCTGCAGAATAAAAGAAAATATATAGTTAGACAATCGACCAAAACTATAATATCACATTCAAAATGACCCAGTCATGATATGTTACTAGTATTTTTTTTTCCTAGCCATTTTTACATCCATCAGACTTTTTTGGTTTCTCCTCATACATGCTTGGCCTTTTAGGTTTAGTGAAAGGAATACAAATCAGATTCACAGGAAATGAAGAATACTACATGATAACATAGTTTGTGCAGATATGATTTAGAAAGTTTAAATTAGTCAAATGAAATAATGAATAAAGATCACATGGAATCAACGTGTTTATAAATCTTTTTACCTTGTGAATAATTTGAAAAGAAATTCACATCTAGTTGATGGATGCAAATTTGTAAAAACAGAACAGAGTTAGTCATGTACACAAGAATGTATGCTTTTGCAAATCTGTGAAGCAATCCTCAAGTTTGACCTAGAATAGTAGTTAATCTAAACAGTTAAAATTATTAGTTGCTCACAAATAAATAGAACACTCAGATACCCACGCAGATCTGCAAGCAAGTTAAAGTAATTAAGCATACTACAAGATCAAAACATAGCTTTGTTTGCTTTCCATTCTGACCTATCAGACTGATTAACATTATAAAATAGTGTTATTTCAAGAAACCATGATAACCTTCAGGCAGATTCATTTCAACCTGGAACCACTTGTATTCATCCTCTAGTCTAAGCCAACCAGCTGACCTTTCTACCTTTTGTCAAGTTTTATTGTTATTGACACCATTGTACTCATGCTCATGATGCAACTTAGCATAGAAGAAATACCCACGATAAATGGCCGTATGGTCCTTAATTTTTCAGAGAAACGCTAGAAATGTAGACTTACAGCTCCTACTTCATAAAAGAATCGACATTACCAGAATGAAAGAAAACAATGATTCCACTATGGCTGATTTTGCAGCTAGTTCAACAAGGAAGACAATTATCAGACTATCAGCTTCTCTGAAAAAAAATGATATTAGGAGGAACAGTAATAATATATTTTATGCATGCAGATACATTAGGTTCAAAAGCCAAATATTCTTAAAAGCCGAAATTGCCCCTTGAATCTCCTAATAAATTTGGCTAATTTGACAAGTATAGCAAATAAATTACCTCAATTAGAGGTGATGAAGATTCCAGTGAGGAATGGAGCAAAGGTAGATCTTCAGCATCAATGCAAGTTACTTCACCGGTGGAAAATTTAGATCCATACCTCCCGGCCCTTCCTAAAACAAGATCCTCAATAAACTATGAGATGCAGAGGGTAAATTAAATAAAGGAGATGCAATAATGTAATATCAAATAACTCAAAAAAAAGGAAACTGGATATTTTTTGGCATATTTGTCCAAGAGAACAATAGATTAGGAAGAGATTTGAAAGCACACAATCTAGCAAATTTCTATCTATATGGTAAGGAAGTCAACTCCAAGAGTGACTTGTCAAATTCATACAACCAGACTAATTCAAAATTTCGATCACATGGAATTGAATGTATACATTCAAGTAGCCTTGCTGGAATATTGGATCACCTGAATGCTGCAGATGCAAGTAATCAAGTTGGAGCCAGTTATATCACACAATTTCTGGATCTTCCAGTTAACTCGAGTAAGACAGTAATAAAAATCCTTAAAGCACGTATTTAACAAGACTAGAAGTAAATGCACAATACTTTTAGCATACCATGTTTTTTTTACATCAGTCAACTTTAGTTACATCGACATTGGAATGTGTGCTTCCTTCCTCAAAGTTAAGATATTCATATGGCTAGCCATTTTTAGAAGTTCATGTAGATATCTTTGTGAATTCTTGACCAAGCATAGACAATTTTTACTATGTAGGAGCATTAATGGGACCAATTTGGCAAGTGTAGGGTTACTAAAAGGAATTTATACCAACAGTTCATACAAGTTAACTTAATCCCTAATAATCTAGATACTAGATAATAAAATGTTTAAGAATTATAGTTAGAATGGCCTGCTGCTGCAGCCACAACATGTTCTTGTTGGAGACCATCAAACTGTCAGAAGTAAGACCACCTCCAAGGTAGGTGTGCAAACTATCCAGATGATGAAGAATTTCCAGAAAATTGAGGACCTAATCAACAATGAATCAATGATATATTCCTCAAAAGTTAAATCCCTTTTTTGTGTTTGCCACTTACCAACTTTCTTTCCGATTGTATGTGCCCCTCTAACTCCCTTGATTAGAATCTAGCTGATTCTTTGGTTAGATAAAATGAGATAGGCATTTCAAGTGAATCTATTTTCTTTCATTTACTAAATCAACGAGAAGCTGTACAAAAAATTAGAATGGTGAAAATATATCGCATAACATTTTCCTAGCATGGATGGTAGGGTTCCCAATGGCTGCTACACAGTATCTACTTAACTTCAGCTCAAAATGATTATAGACCTTCAATCATTAGTGAGTCACCATTCTTATCTTGATCTATTAGCAAGACAAAAGTATATCATCATTCTCACAGAAATAGAAATCAAGAGACCTAGAAACCATGTGATACCTGCAATCTGCTTGATTTCCGACACTGTGAGATCTCTAGTGCACACACCATCAAACTTTTCAAGCGTTGAAAATATTATTCTGGATATGTTAAGATTGAGGCCCATCCCAATTGCATCACTTGCTACAAGAACATCAAACTCACTGCTCTCATCATTAAACATTTTAGCCTGCAAGATTCAGAATTTCAATTGGCTGATAAACAGGAAGGACCAATACCAAAAACTCAAGATGTCAACACACTTTTCAGTGAAAGTGGCCTATGCCTGCCAGAGTTATACTAGAAATGCACAAGACTTCGACATTAATGGTCACCTGACTAAGCAAAAATTACTATAGCTTATGATGCCACTCTTGAAAATTGATGTCGTTGCCACTTTCAAACATAAATACGCACAATTTTCTGGTTTACTTGAAGAAAGCAAGTTCTGTTTTATATAGGAAATTTGTGTCATCATTTTATATCATATAAGATATCAAAGTATCAAACTAGTTCAGATGTTCGAGGAAAATTTATTTGATATAAAGTTAGTTAATCTTTTTTAGGGAAATCCAATTTATATGATGAAAAAAAACTAGCAGAAATCTTTTATGAATAATTTATTGACTACACGACCTAAGGTGTCATGTCCTCATATTTGTGAGCCGTTGTGAATTTTGTTACTATAACTTGTGTTCCATAGCATTGCTGTGCTTGTGTTGCATTGCTGTGCTTGTGTTATTTATATGCATTCTTATGTATAATATTGCCGGACCTAATTCTACAGATTGTAATTCCTGAATGCTAAAAGACTTTGAATTTTCCATTGCATGATAATGTTGCCATGGGATGGGAAACTTAAGTTATGGTATAAATTTCATTACAGATACACACTGTAAGAACAAAACAACTTTTTGTTGTTGAGTAAATCATATCAAACAGGCCACTATCAAACAGATTGATGTATCAAGTTGCTGGTTCCAAATTTCTATCTTGTCATCCACTGATCTGCTCAACTGTGAGCTGAAAAGCCCGCTAGCTAAGTAATGCATCTGCAGTTGCAACTGGCCTTATGAGTTATGAGAAGAGACATGGGGATATGAATCTCCATGTTAATAAAATTTGCATAATTCGCTTCCAGTTTCAAATTCATAAGGTTATACATTATAAAAAAGGAAAGAAACTAAGAAGGTTAAGTCGACTTCTGATAAAACAATAACAAAACAAGTTGTAAAATTAGGTTTCACTTTTGAGTGTATGCAGTATGCACCATTGAATTCAGCATGGAACACTTTTTACATAAGGTTGATCATTAGAACGAAAGTGCACCTGTTTTGTTCTAGTCTCTGGTGGCAATGAACCATAGACTACTGAGCAAAGATGTTTCCCTCCAGCCTCAACTCTCTTCTGCAGACCCATAGAAGAAGAAAGTTGAGGGAATGCGATAGAGGATAAAATATACAACATGTTTATATAGATAGCTGTAAGATATATATGTCATAGAATGAAAGATGAAAAGGGAAATGATAAGCATGCTGCAGGGTGTTCATCTAGTAGATCTCTCTACAATAAAGTGCAAATACTAAATAAAACAATAACAGTTCATTTTTCCCTGTGATGGTAACATGCTTATGCATCTGAACTATTTAGAAGATGACCTATTAGAGAACAAGTTCCAATAACCCTTGTTGATAAGTGAAATTACCCTGCATAGTTTAGAAACTCTACCATGTATTGGAGCTTAGGTACCAGTTCAACTAGGGATTACCTTGTGTACCCTTATCTATGCTACGCCCGGAAGCATCCCAGGGATATTCCATGGAGTGCCCACCTTGGCCAAGACAAGGTGGTAGACTGCTCAATACAAAAAGTTATAAACTCGGCCTTGGTTCCATCAATCACAACGGTAATTTTGCTTGATTTTATATTTCATTGTGCTATAAAAATATGTTACAGCATATGATGACCCTCATACATGTCAATCCAACAATGTGCAAACTACATGAATCAAACTTCAAATTTTACAACTAGGTGGGAAGCAAAGAACCTACAGAGAGATAATTGAGAGTTACAAATGACATAGTTGACGAGAACCATAAAGGTTTGATGAAGAACAAAAGGTAAGTGTCATGAAGTAGTTAAAAGAGGTGAAAACATCAAATGTAATAAAGTAGAAAAAATAAAAGAATGCACATATTGCAACTCAGATTAAAAAAAAAAAAGGAAAGCTACATGTTGATATGCAATGCAGTGTGATAATTGATAATAAGTTGAAATAGTAATATGTCACATTGGGTCGACTACAGTGGTTGAATACCAAGTGACATCGCAGTACATTGTATGCGCCAGTTTGAGCATTGAACAATGTATGCCCAAAACCAGGATGTTACTGTCATAGAATAAAATGGCTGTAAGGATCACTGGATCTTACCCAAGAACTATAGTTTTAGACTTCTGTGATTCAAAAATTTATGAAAGTGTAGAGACTAGATAAAAAGAAAGCATCAAAGTTGCATGTGAGGAAAATTGTAAAGCAGTTGACAAATCAAAATAAATGGAATCTAATTTTTTCAAACTTATGAACTTGAAATGTGCATAAAGTAAAATCTAACCTTTAGTCGATATATCTCACGTCGAGAAAAAGTTATGACACAATCACCTTTCCTTATGTTAGAGAAAGATCCAAGAGGGACTTTGAGAGGAATTAAAGGAGACAATCTCTCATAATGCTGTACCTGAGCACAGATACGTAGAAGAGGTGACACTTTAATAAAAAAAAGGTTGAACAACCTCTATGAAAACTGCACGTCACAGAAGAGTAAAATGACAGGTAAAGACAAAATTATAGTTTGACGAATATCATAAAACAAATGTTTAATGCCAGGTGCATAGCTGATGAGAAAATAGGAATGTATATATAGTTTGAGTGGCCAAGTATATTTGATAATTAACAAGCAACTAAAACATTGAATATACATACATCTACTAAGGTTTCAGAAGAAGAAAACAAAAGCAGCATATCTACTCTACTCAAGTGATCAGGTAGAATGATGACCTTGAAGCAACCGATGCATTTCTTCACATTTCTGGACTAGAAAACAGGTAAAGTTTAACTATAAGGGAGGCCTTTGTCTACAGCAGGCTAGCATTAATTTGCTACTAGGTGCCCATTCTCAAACTCCAAAGACAAAATCTTCACTTATAGGGGTACAGTTCAGGCATGTGACCATGCCTAGCACCATTTTAGAAGTAGTCATGCATTAAAATTACACTTACTCTCTTGAATGATTATTTCATTGAGTCAGATCTTATATGTCATAAGCATAAATAAGGGAAATGAGTAGGAACTAACTCATAAATGAGGGAAAAGAGTAGGAACTAACCAAAGTCTAAATCATTAATTAGTTTCAAAATATCTTAAAAAATACATGTAAATAAAAGTCATTAGTTTAGTGTTCTGTCACAATAAAAACCTAAGTACCTTAATCTCGTCACCTGTCACTTCAAGTATCCTTTTTATAAGAGGAACTGCTGCTGGATCTCCACAGAGATGGACTTCATCAGAAGAAATTCCCAATAGTGCTCGTGTGAATGAAAATCCCCTTGTCCTACATCCCACCATCTACCAAACCAGAATAAGAACAAATATAAATGCAAATATGACATTTAAAGAAACATCATTGTATGTTCATATAATGCAACCAATCAAATCAAACAGCAGGACTGGATAATACTATGACTTTGTTGTCAACCCAATAATGTTGAAGATTCAATAAGGAGAAAATACTAGATGATATAATAATTTTTTATACCAGGAAAAACATTTCATCTAAAAAGTAAAATCTTCTTGCATGTTAGCATAAGCCATCAAGAAAGAAGCACCAGAACTATTAAAGACGATTTGACTAACCACTTATCTCAAAAGGAACTGATAATTTGTGCTTAAATGTCATATAGAAATATGATTGAAAAACCACCTAGCCCTAGAGATTAAGCTATTGATAAGGGGTCTACTCTCTGGTTAACAAAAATCATTAACAGAAAATGAGGTTTAACCCAGTGAAATAACTAAAGACTAAATATCCCAAATGTGACTAAACTATAAATTCTAACATAATGAGCATCTAGGAGAAGGTAACTTTGTTGATATTGTAACAGGAGCTTGTTAGTCTCTTCTTAGAACACCTTCAAAGCAAAAGGATCCTTGAATGCAGCTATATCTTCTCTAATAACACTAAACTTTCTTGAACTTTGTGTAAGACATCATATTTATTTTTAAACTTGTGTAACAAGTTTTGATTTAAAAACACATCATTTTTTTTATAGATTTTAATAATCATCAAGTAGTAAGTAATAAAAAGATCAATGTCACAACTCACACCTGAATTTCATCTATAACAGCACATTGGTAATCACTAGTGACGTCAGCCATTTCAACAGTAAGAGAGCTGTGTCGGGCACCCTCAATCTCCTTCCTTTCTTGCCCAGTTATCAGGTTACAGGGAACATTTGCTTTGTTTAATCTTTGAGCTATCTCCCAAGCCAACAATCTTAGAGGTCCACAATATACACCTTCGACAAATTAAACCTCTTTATATGTGGTTGCATCATGAAAATATACCCAAATAGTTGCAAGTTATAACTTGTTATCGCTGTTGCCCTATGAACAAAAGTCTAAATATTAAAAATCACTACTGTACCTGAGGAGCTTCTTTCTAAACTCTCTAGGGCAGTATATGTTTTCCCACTGTTTGTTGGTCCAACATGCAAAAAAATATTCCGCTTCTTTTTACGAGCAACAGGGTACCATGTATGAGGATGTCTGCATCCAAATACAGAATTTGCAATAATCGTTCTTCAATTGAAATTTTGAAAACATAGTAAGTGGCACAGAGACAGAAGATCATATCATTGCAAGGTTGTTTTGTTATAAAAAAAAAGCTAATTATTGTATCTGATTAAACAACAAAAGAAAAGTAATCGTGTTAAGTTTTTTCTCTTCTTTATCTCCCTCTTGTATAGCATTTTTATTTGAACCAGGCTCTGTATTTATTTTCAGTCTTGTGTTGAATCAGACTTGAGGGAGAATAAGGACCTGAGCTTGATTTGAATAAAACAAACAAAAAATTACTATGAAAATTTACCAATTAAAATAACTGGCATAACTGGATGCTCTCCACTTACGTCAAGTCTGTCAAGTCAAACTTCCCAGAACTCCAAAAACTGCTCAAATGCCTCAAGCCAGCAACTGAATATAAATAAAAATAGGTGTCCAATTTCTTGACAGATAAAAACCTGCTACCTGCAATGAATAGAATTTATTCAACTGGTACTATCCATAAACTTCATGTGGCTACAAACAAAACGTAAAGTGCTTTTTGTTCTTAAGGAAATAAATATCTTCACTATTTTCTCAAAGATCTGAAACCAAAATCAGAAACGTTCCTGGTTAAAATTGAAGACCAAGAAAAGAAAGTGAAAACATTAGGATATAGAAAAATTATATAAAATTAAGATCATAAGCTGGATTGAATTTTAGATTTAAAATTTGTCAATAATGACTATTTATTTGAACTAGATATATCAAGAAGTTAACATGCTTTCGTTACATAAAAGAAAAAAATCAATGAAATACACCAGATGCATGAGATAATTGTAGTTGTTCATTACTAGGGACAATTATTATTATTTCCACTGGCATTATTCTGCCCTCCTTTGACAATGCTTCAGTTGGCAGAGATGTAAAATGCAATTGCCTGCAGAAGCATCACAGGATCTAATTCTATTTTCAGATCTCACCAAATGGCAAATGATGGCTACATCAGAATGCTAGAGCACTACATGGTTGTCAGAAAGATCTTTTCCATTTTCTATTACTTCATTTAGCACACCGTCTCCAATAGCGCTGGCATGTCATGGAACTGACAAAGGCAGGGCACCAGTTTCTGCATCAGCTGCTAAACCGGACTCAACTATACCACAAAAGTATCATTTACAACAAATACACAATGAATTTTTCCAAAATTGTCACTTTAAAAAATTATTCAGCTATAAACAATTCATAGAGAGGAAAAAAACAAATTGCCAAATAGATCATAAACAAAGGCATACACCACTAACAACAAAATTAAAAGAGACACCAACAAGAAACTATATAAAAGCTTAATTATATGGACAAAACTAAATAGTAAGATCCCAAATTTCTCAAAAGTGGAAGCAGCATAAAGAAATAATTGAGGAGAATATTAATTGGCAGAAAAAGATTAATGTGTGGTTAACCCCATGAACTTTCCCATTCTGCAAATAGAGAGTGGTGCAATATATGTAAGACTACCAAAGGTGGCTAACACATCACACAATGGACAACTAATAAAATGGTCTAGAAATCATCCTAATAGACCAAAGCCTTTATCTAAATATAATCTTCATTCACAGAAGAGACATATAATGTGATATTATGTATATATAATGTGTCAATGTCTTAGCCTACGCTAATAGTCTATCAGCATGCATCACATGGTAGAAACTGCATCAGGTAAATAACAAGAACAAAAATGCATGTGGATGAGTGGATCAACCTAAATTACCAAATACAAATCAGCATGTAAGGATAATAGTAGAGAATATCTTAATTAGCATGCAAGTAAATTCGTAAATAAGCAATGAGATTAACAACATACAAAACCATTTAGCATGAAGCACATCTCCAACAAAAGCAACCAAAGTGCAAGAGAATAATACAAGCAAACAATGAAACAAGATAGCATTAGGATTTTCTATAAGAATCAGAACACCAAACTATGACCTATCTCCTCACAGATTGCTCCTAGTCTAAACCAACCTCCCAATTCCACCCCAACGATACAACCACCAGACTAAACAATTGTATTGCCCTTATATGAAATACCAAACCACCATGGCACCATCCTTTATTCTCACCACCAGCTTACCAACCAACAACTAAACCACCCTTTCTTGGCCCAACTAACACACGCAACCCAATTAAGCCCTCGATGCAACATAACCCTTCTCTAAACTGTTAATTGTCATAAACCGTTTAACTTGGCAACCAATTAACAACATCAAGACCACAAAATCAACCTTGATTGTGAAACATCATCCAATTCCAAACTAACATCACTTAATTGTATAGATTGCTTGTCTATCTTGCTCGTGACAACTTGGTATTACTCTCGCCAACTCTTCCATCACCCTTTCTTACAATTTCACATGCTTCAAAGGAAAGAGAAGAGAAACATGTTTGAATCACACTACAATTAATCAAAACAATGCTAAATATAGAAGAAGCTTCCTCACTGCTATAGAATGCTCACACTCACAGAGTTGCTGAGGGTGAAAAAGGACAGAAAGGAAGCAACGTGTTACAATGTCAACAAAACAAAATTCAATGCAGGAAACAAGATCTTATATAAGGAAGCACAAGCTTTTACCATCATGAACATAAACTCACTACTTCCAGAAGAAGGAAAACAATAGAACTTCCTGCTGTGCAGGAAAAGGGCATGTTGCCAGAATTGAGACACATGAATACGGACTGCTGCTATCAGGATCATGAAGGGGGAAAGAGGGAGTCACTGTTGTTCCTCTTGTCAGTGGAGAATCGACAGCGGAGGCTGCTGTGCGAGCCAATCCTCAAACAGCTTATCTAGCCTCAAAGTAATCCCAAATTGAATCCCATGACCCCTAAAATAGCACTTGAAGTCTCTGATTCAGCAATAAGAACCAGACTTGCAATGATGCATCCTTAATTAACTCCTCTAAATCCTAGTCAACTCCTAAATAACCCTCCCAAGCAAACTTCATTAGCACAAGTATTCTCTGGTAAAGTAGCTGTTCCTTTCATTAGTTGTTTATAAAGAAGAACCAAAAAGCGGAAAAAGGGAAAACAAACAGATATTCAGTTCCTAACTCCTTGTCTCCAACTTTTTGTAGCCACCACGAACCGCCTACAAACAAAGAAACAACTGTGTTCTAGATTCCATCATGAAGTACAATAAAAAATTGTACATTTACACACTGAACCTTCCGCGCCCAAGAAGTACTCTAGATATTAGTCTCAGGCTACTTATCAAATAGGCATTCACATGAAGTAAAAAAGCCAAAATAAAAGAAAATAACAGTATTATCATTCCTTCCCTAAAATTTCACAGGCTCCCTATCCCGTCAATCGAAAGGTCTCAGTAGCCATACTTCAATCTATGCAGAATCATAAAATCAAGAAATAACAACAGAGCCAACAGAAACAGCTCAATGTGAATGACGAAGTAGCACAGCGGACCCATAAAATAATAACAATAACCTCTTAATTTGGGCGCGGGCGCAGAGTAGAAGAAAATTCTCGATCGAAAAAGGAAGGGAGACATGTCGGCCCAGTAAATCGTCTGGAATCCGTCCGCGATCGAGAAGGAATGGTGACGACGAAGAAGGAATAGTCAGGAAGTCGGAGCGAGAGAGAGAGAGAGAGTCGCCGGCGACTCCACGAGGAACCACCAGGAATACTCTGTTTATTCTTTGCCCTTGGGGAAGTGCTGAAGCGTCGAGAATTAATCACGGCCGTCAATATCATGAAATCTGGATTGACCTAAAACAAACAGACGTGGAGAAATCAATTTTTTCCCCCATTTTTTTATTTCAAATCGAAATCTTAAATTGTGTAAATATTGTTTATTTTGAATGGCCTAATTAAAAATCGGCTAATAACCAAATAGCATAATTGGTTTTGCATTTTTTTTTTCCGGATTGCATATGCGTTTTGATATTGTCCCCTCTCGAGACACCCGGGTGGTCTGTTGTCACCCGAGGTGGTCTGTTGTCTGTCCGTTCGAGTTGGACCTCGGGTGCTCTGTCCGTCTGAGGTGTCGGTTACTTCTCATGTAAAGCAGCCGCGGCGTCTTAACATGGAGCAATTGAGACACCTCAATGTGAATTAGTTGCGACGCCTCGATGCGAAGCACTGCTTTTTCTGTCTCTTTGAATCTATAAAAGGGTTGTGAATTCTGATTTCTATTTATTGAAAATTTTCTCTTCCCTCGCGATTTGTTTTGCATGTCCTGAGGTTGTATGA
>JBBPFQ011518728.1:0-18021 GCA_037974815.1 Kaempferia elegans | reverse complement strand
GTAATGATCATGTGATTCTTAATTCAAAATAAAGATGTCTATTCAAAAGGCTAGGCTTTCAGTATACATCCCAACAAAGCAAACCTCTCACAAATAGGATCTTCTTCCTCTTTACAATAGAGAATATGAATGAGAGGAAGAAGAAAGGCGGTGGACCACGAAATTAGTACTAGAGCACTAGTTCTTTTCGTGGCCAAGACTCCCCCTTAAATAGGAGGAGAGAATGGAGCAAAAATCTCCACTCAGCCCGACACCAATCGACTGGTCCTAGTACCAGTCAACTGGTATCTCACAACGGCTAGCCACAAAATCCGCAATTCTACACAACGGCTAGTCAACAGCTAGCCAACGGCTAGTGACCAGTCGACTAGTTCAAGTACTAGTCGACTGGTCCAAACGACTGATCAGGCGACCAATCATTCTGTGAGGTTTCTCTGCGCTCACCTCACTAGACCAGTCGACTGACCTTATTGCCAGTCGACTGGTACAACTACAATTCACTCCTCTCATCTCTCCGGAGTTGCCCTTTAAAGCTCTCTTTCTTTGGCCTCATCGCTCGGATGCATACAAGCCTATGGCTCATCTACATGTCATGCTTCACTCTGCCCTTAAAGTCTGATTCCTCGGATCCACTCTGTTGCTCCTCATCCGGTGGTTCCTCGGATGCTCCATCCTTTATTGACTCAAGGACCCGAGCCCTTGGATGAGATCTCCATGTGCTGTACAAGTCTTATATGACTAAAACACATATCAAAATCATATGAAACCTAACTTAAAACATGTTTGACACACACATCAAAACATGATTGCATCTTCTACAAACCTCCCCCCAGCCAAGGGGGAGGAGGTCCCTTTAAATAGAAATGCCACTCAACCCGTCACACGGCCGTATAGATTCACACGGTCGTGTGGGGCAAGCCACGAGCGTGTGGTGCACGACCGTGTGGCAACCACACGTCCCCATGGGGCTCTATTGGGCAATGGAGTCACATGGCCGTGTGAGATTCACCCGACCGTGTGTGGCTCTGATCTGCAAAAATATGATAGGCCATGTGAGGATCACACGATCATCTAGGGCTTTATGCTGGAAATGACACACGACCGTGTGAGGATCACACAGCTGTGTAGAGCTTCATTCGGCTGAAGATGCACAGCCAGTGCTGATGTCACATGGCTGTGTGAATGCTACACGACCATGTGAGTTTGGTGCACGACCATATGACCCCTATGCACAATGCTACGTTGCTAGTCCTCCTCCTATTCATCCAAGAACTCCTCCATAGCCTTCATGCACATCCCAGATGCATTCCGAGGCCCACATACATGTGAAAACACTCCAAAGTATGTATTGTGCAATGAAAACCACACAAGAGTAGATCTCCAAATAAATAAGAGTAACTAAGCTGAAATACATATAAAAGGAAGTGTGATATATGTAAATCATCCACAGTAATATCAAGGTGATGTGTAAAATCCATGCATAATGATAGGTACAATCTACACACATCACACCCACAAATTTAAACCTTGACATGTCCCTAAGCAAAACCCTGCTGCTAGCTTCATACAATGAAGTAATGCATCATAATGTGAAATGAATAAGTCTAACTCTATTAAACAATTATAATGGTGAGTATGCCCATAAGAAGAATTGTATATGCCTAAACTCAAGTTCTCTGTGCTTAGTATAAAAAGTCGCCAAAACTTTTCAAGCTTCAATTCCTAGTCCTAGTTAATGTTGTATCGTTAGAGAGCGATAGGGGGGGGGGAGTGAATATCGCAAATCGTTTCGTTCGAAAATAATTAGAGTTACGCAGCGGAAGAACAAAAGAAAATAAAAGACAAAGAACTCGGGAATTTTTACTTGCTTCGGAGTCTTGTAACGGCTCCTACTTCAAGGCACACGATCCTTGATCGTTTAGTATGGGCAATCACTCTCAATTCGAATCAGTACAAGGGGATTACAGAGATATTGAAAAATAAAAGCACAATAGAAATTTATACTGACAATAAAAAGTTTAGAAAGCAGTTGCCGTTGTCGGAGCAGAACCTCAGTGTCTTCAGAATTAAAGTAGGAAGCTGGCGCAGCAAGACGTCGAAGTCACGGAAGGGTTGGAGAGTAGTAGAAATTAGTTGTGTTCAGAAACCTGCCGAAACCAGCCTTTTATAGGCCCTTCAATGCGCCCTGAATCCCTCTTAGGGTGCCCCAACATCACCTCGAATTAGCACTGAAAATTTCAGCGTTTATCGGCTCGGGGCACCCTCATGATCGCTGAGGGCGCCTTCTGTAGGCACGTGGCAGGCTGAAGGGAAAAGCTCATCCTCGATCTCTAAATGAACGGGGGCGCCTTCTATCATCTTGAGGGCGTCCTCCCGCAAGCTGAGGGCACCCTCGCGCCTTCCTGCTCGAGGTCGAACCGAGCCATTCTCCTTTCTCTTTTGCTTTAATTTCCTGCAATATATATTAGCACAAGACAAGATAATGAATAGAAAGCAAGCTTACAGCAAGGGCTGTCTTGGTCCTGACTTTCAGGTTTTGACCGAAACTCTAGGTCGGACTGACACCTACTGTTCCCTCTATGGGGAAAGCGTCCTCACCTACTCCTCTTAGGAGAAATTACCTTTGCGAACCGGCAACTCCGGTTGGACTTTTGCTCGGCCTCCGAAGACCCGGAACTTGATGACGTCCGAACCTCGACCTGTCTCGACTCCTGTCCGCAATCCTCACTCGGCAAAGACTTCTGCTCGATCCCTCCGGACCAAGACTTCGTGCTCGGTTTCACTCACCAAGACTCCATTGCTGGATCCCCCGGACCAAGACTTCGTGCTCAACCCTGCAGGTCAAGACTTCGTGCCTAGCTTACCTAGGACTTTCCTGCACACTTAGCACACCAAATTAGTCCACAATACATGCTTAACTTTGAACCCTTTGCCATAATCAAAACTAGGTTTAATCTTAGTGCTTCTAGCACCAACAAAAACTTCTATCAGATCAGACCAAATTAGTCGATTAATAAAACTGGATATCTAAATTACCAACAAAAAAATCCAACTCAAGCCACAGATGAATTTAAGTGATTTCTTTCTATTGAAGATAATCGAGACATTAAAAATGCACTTCTTCCAACTACCAGTGCAGCTTCATAGATGCAAATGAAGACATTTCGTATGACTCAGAGAAGAATTAAAGAGGATTTTTTGGGAAAAAAATAAATATTCTCCAATAGATATATGCCCCTTCAGTTTTTCTTTTTACACTTTGCCCCATTATCTTGGACAACATTCAACGTCTTTTACAGTGTCAGAAACTGCCCGGGTTGCGGTGTTCTCCATCCCTGCTCTCTTTTAAGGATTAAGGCAAAAATCGAGCTTCCTCACCCTCCAAAAGTAGAGGTCACTGAAGGTTGCATTGTTGTTATATATATAGGGTCGCTGGAGTTCTAAGCAGCATCTTTAGACTCAAAAATAGGAAGGGGATGGGCTTCTGTATTAAATACATATTTATCCAGCGGAAGAACGTCATCTTCACCAAACAACAGATACAGATACTTCAAGGTTTCACCTAAGAAAAATGTCTCCATCTTGTCCCTTTTACTGGGAGGTATTCTCGTGACATCATCAAGTGATGTGTACCCACCCGAATCTACCTTTGTATATTTTTCAAAGGACTCAAAGATCTGCCAACCCCATTCACGGTATCTGGCAATGCAACAAAATGTCAAAACCCAAGATTTGAACTTATATAAGCATAAGACAATATGACAAGAATAACCTATGGAGGAACTTACTTTGGATGTCCTGTAATACGATGTAGCACAAATAAAGATTCCACAGTTTCAGGACGTAAGAGATTGTGTCTATCATTGTGCCTGATTATTATATCATTGATGTAATCTGAGCTTTTATTACCACCATCAAGACCCTCTTCAAAATCACCCTGATATAAAATGAAGAATCCAATCAAGTCTATAACTCCATCAAGAAGAATGTTGTTTGATGTATAAAATAAAGGGAATACAAATTCACCACGACCATAATCTACTAGTTTGAAAAATAACTCACCTCGATATGGAAATATGCAATTTCAGGAGCAAGACCAGTGGAAGTGACGGCATACATTTCAAAGCATGTTTTTGCTAGATCTTCAGCAAGTTTTAAATTTTCCAAATCATCTGGAGTCAACATATTTTGTTCCATAGCTTTCTTCTTTGTAAAACCTTTTGTTGCACCAAGAGCTAGAGTTCCTGGCAGGAAACACACCTGAAAAGAAGTGAATATATATCACAAATCAAGATATGAATAAAAGGAACAGTTTGGATATTCGTGAAGTTATTAATTATTTTCACTATCCAAATTGGATATGGAATAAACTCATATGGGAATAATAATATATATATATATATATATATGGCATAGTGTTTGTTTCATAATAGAGATATAAGAATCATAATTGGCAGTAACAGAAAGATTATGGTAAAGCAAGCACCATGTTAAGTAGTGCATCTTCATACTTCAATGTAAATAGAAGGATAATGCTAAATAAGCAGATCAAGGTGTTGCTACCAAGCCCTTAGAATAAAAGATGAAGAGAAAAAATTATTAAAATGCTAAAAGATGGGTTATCTTCCAATGTTAATCAAAAATGAAAAAAGTTTAAACATAGTGAGAGGGATGAAATATTGTATAGTTGTTATGAAAAAGGACTACTACATATTTATAGGAGTCAAACTATTACTAAAGCATCCAATGTGGGATTAAATCCTCAAAACATACAAGCAACAACCCCAACAATTCAATGACTAGAACATCCAAGAAACCACATAACTCTAACAAAAACAAACAAAAATTTGCCAGTGTATGCATTTTGATTCATCTGATCATTATAAACCATACACTACCATTTGAATGGCCATACAAATAATGCAGACGTGAGAGATTGAAGTCTATTGGCATGGATCAAGGTTCTTATATCCATATACTACCTAAGAAACTTAAAGAGTTCATTGGATTGATCAGACCATAAGATCATATGATTCTAAAATTTATCCATGTTATTGAAAATTATATTGAAAAGTTATCATTTGTCATATACAAGATTTAAAATATTGTTCTTGCGATGGGGTTTTGCTTGTTAGCGATAAAAAAAAAAAAAGTAGCCCAGTGCATGAAGCTCCCACCATGCAAGGTCCTGGGGAAGGATCCATTGTACGCAGCCTTACCCTGTTTTTTTGCAAGAGGTTGTTTCCAGGATTCGAACCCATGACCTCTAGGTCACAAGGCAACAACTTTACCAGTGGGCCAAGGCTCCCCTTCTGCTTGTTAGATGTAATGGTAAAAATTTTGGTACCTTACCATCTAACACTTAGAACACATAGAATTGTGTGAAGATAAGGATTATACTCCTTTAAACTACTTACACCTAGTTTATTTAATTCTAAAAAAAATTATAGCAATTAAAAAGACAATTAAAGATTTATTGTAATATATTATGCCAACATTCAACAAGATTCAGCATGTAGTGAACGATTTTGAGATGAAATAAAATGATTTTTGATTATAATCCTTTAATCTACTAAAAAAAATGAATTATAGTAATCAGTTAGTCAATTAAATTCAAATTGTATTGTTCCATTTTATGCACCAATCGATACACTTCGACACACATTAGAGCCTACTGAAAATTTTACACCTTTAATCTTCTTCTGCTTCATTATAGCTTGGAAAATTTGATAGACTTAAAAAAGAATTTACAAACATATTAGCATAGAATGCTTTTTGCAAGATCACAAGTTGATTTTAAAATGAGCTTGCACTAATATTTTGGCAAAATAATGAGAATTTTAAGTTCCTTTATATCTGGAACCCCCAAATAAGATCTTTTCTTCAAAATTGTGAAAGTGGAAATTTACTACTTTACAATCCAAAAGTTGCCTTGCAAATTTGCTTACGATCTAGAAATTGCATATTTCCACTACTATTAAAAAGAAAGTCTTAATTGGGTGTTTCAGACAATGGAGGATTTGGGTGTTTTCAAACAATGGAGGAACCCAAAATACACATTATTTTAGCAAAATGAGAGTGCAAGCTGACTTCCACAACTTTAGGAAAAAGAGGATATATTTGGATTTCCAAACATGAAAGATCCTAAATTACCTAGTATTTTAAATGAGGGCACAAGTTAATTTAATAATGGAGAATCCTAAAATACCTATTATTTTAGAAAAAATGAGGGCACAAGTTGATGTTCAAATAAGCTTACCGCTAGCATTTTATGTCATTTTACAAATCATAAATTCCTAACTTCCACAACTATGGGAAAAAGAGGTCATATTTGGATTTTCAAACATGGAGGATCTTAAATATCTATTATTTTGCTAAACAATTTTATAATCAGCTCACAGACTTAAGAAAACATTTTGTGCCATTTTATAGACCATAGGTTGCTTTGCAAATCAGCCACTCACAAATTTCCAACACTTTGATGGAGAAAATGCATGATTTGATTTTTTGGAGGATCCTAAATATTTATTTTTATGCCAAATAAAATGGGTTTTGTAATTCAAATTAGGGGTATTTTGGGAGTCTAATCAATAGGAGTGACCATTAGTAATTTCATTATAACAAGGGCACCAAATAGTAAATTGTCCTTAATTTTTTTAATTATAAAATTTAGAATATTAAAGGAATTGGGGTCGATGAACCTAACCCATGTCAAGCATGACCAGGCTTAAGTTGGGCTTGGGTCCCAACCTTGTTGCACCAACACAGGTATGACAAGAAAAACACTAGGCCAAGCCAAGCCCAACATGAAATTTTACATGCCCACTTGGCCCATGTTCAGGCCACGCCCATGCATGACCATCGACACCATTAATTAGAATTTTAAATATCTATTATGTAAACCAAAACTTTTGTCTATTATGGTTTGAATTAGCTGTCAACTTTTTACGGTGTCAAATTTTAATGCCTATTGAATGTAACTTTATTTTAATAAGTCATTCAGTTAAATATTATGTGGATCAAGATCCTATCCAAGAATGATAAGGGAACATAGGATTGGATTGTAAGTTCCTGAGTTATATCCAAGCTCAGATTCTACTTGAGGTTTGAATCGTTTAGTCAACTTGGGTAGTAGGATGATAGATGCTAAGGTTCATATCAAATCTTGACAACCCCCTAGCATTGGTTTGTTTATAGCAGTAACTGCAAGTCTGCAATTGTACAATCTGGTTAAGAATTGACCAAAGAACATGTTAGTGGACACAACATTTATCATTTCATTTATTTACTTATAACATGAACACAAGCAAGCAAATTTGCATGCATTTAGAAAGACAGACTGCATTTCTCAATAAGTTCGAGCAACTGTAGTTTATTTTGATATTTTAAATAGAACTGAATGACTGAAAATTATCTTTAAATAAATTGTGGAAAAGTGTTTTTTTTTCTTCTCAGTGAAACAAAATGGTCGCAGAATCAGGGTATTATACTTGATATTTGCCGATGAGAAGAGAGAAGTCACACAAAATGTAGTGGTTGTAAATAACCATACAAAGAAAGGCACCAGTCATTTTTAACAAAATAGCCAAAATATGAGCTGAGTATTAGCACAACACTGCATTTCATGAAAATATACCTATGGCATACGAGCAAGCAGGGGAAAACTATTGAGCTTAGCAGAAATATTATAGATGACAAAATTTAGTAATTCATATTTTTATATGCATGCTCCAGATCATTTACTGTTGACTTCATATATAGTTAATATTGACTAAACAGATGGTAGTCCTACCAAACTACCGTAAGTCTGTAACCAACTTTTTATTGTTAAAAACAATATTTGCAACTAAAATTTTTGAAAGATGAATAAAGATTTTCAAATGAAACAAGAATGGAGCAATATGGAAGAGAACAGGATCTTAAAAGCCAAATGATTCATGTGCTTGAAGAAAAGGTGTCCAATTATGAGCGAGAACTAAATAAAACCTACATACCAGGTGGTCCATTTTAGGACTGAAATGACCTTTGGATCCATAAGGAAGTTCCCCAACAAAAACCAATCCTTTGGGAATGGATTTCCTAACAAGAAGGTGCCTCAACCCTTTCATTGCTTGTTCATACATCTCATGCAAATAGTTGAGCTGATTGTCGATGCTTCTCCCTTGAATCCAAACTTTTATCAAGTATTCATAGTAGCTGTCACCACGAGATCCCAGCCGAATGTTGTCTCCGTGAAACTGACCTGAGTGAGGGCTGTTGTCACAAGAACCAGTTGTGATATTCTCTCATAATTCACATAATTTTATGCAGAGTGGCATAGCTAAAGTTCAACATAAAAAATGTATAGCAACTAACTATTCTGGTAATTCATAATCTATATTTATACTTGGATCGATGAAGGGGATCCTTAGCGCAATGGTAAAGTTGTTGCCGTTTGACAGATTCAAGTCTCGGAAATAGCCTTTTGCAAAGCAAGGTAAGGCTGCATACAATAGACCCTTCCGAGGAACCCGCATTAACGGGAGCTTCGTGCACCTGGCTGCCCTTTATTTATACTTGAATCAATAGGTAAAAGTCAAAACTAAATTTAAAGCGTTGATTAATTAATTTATCCTGGATTTCATACATATTTCCAATCCATTCTGATGTTTCCTTTGTTTCAAATTGATACTAGACTATTCACCACTATTTCAAATATATCAAACACCATAGTGTAATCAGTAACAGATTATTAAACAACACTGTCTGATTTGTTCAAGTCATAATGGGTTGATTAATTAATTTATCTCAAATTTGGGTTATTCTTTTATCTGATATTCCATTTGTTCCAAAATGGAAATTAAACTGTTTAAAATATTGCAAATATATCTCATGCATCAAATGTCAGCAACCATCTCATTGGCTTACTAATCCAAAGTCAGCACATTCCTTCCCGAACCATTGTCTCTTGCGCAACTAATCATGCATGTAGAAATACACAAGTTCATCATATCTTTTTTCCAAAAATGATATTTATAAACTGCATCAGTATTCAGGCCTAAATTTTTTTTGGAGGAATTCTATCTATTTTAGTATCCAGATACAAATGATCAAACATAAACTGGATCAATTATCGCATTTTCCAAGCAAGCCATTAACAATCTATTAAACCTCGCTAAGCACTGAGTGGATTTGGTTCTACTTATAAAAAAATAGCAAGATGGACTAGAAAGCATATAAATATATATTAACAATTAGATAAAATCAATATTTACCTTGTCTAAAGACAGATTTTAAAAAAAACCATCTTGTAAAGGAAAAATATTCTAATAGAAAAGAAATTCACCAACATTATTACAGTTTGAAAATCACCACATACTTGATATAGATAGGAACCAATCCTTCAACCTTTGGTAGTGTCCTAAAATGATCTAAGACCTTCATTGCAGTTGAACCATATTTGGCATCGCCAGAAATTTTGCTTAGATAGTTGAACTCAAGTTGCAAGGTTGAGGCTTCGGAAGTACTACTTAATCCATCAGGAGCTGCATGAGCAGAATAGTCATGGAGAATAACATCACTGAAAGGAATTGCTGTTGGACTTGAAGTAAAGGCTGATAAAAGCCTGTCAGCCAAGTTTTTGGCAATTTCCAAGAAGAGTTCAGATCTCCCATTGTCACTTGTTGTTCCTGTGTCTCCACTTAAATGGTAAGCACTAAGAAGTCCACCTAATACACGGATGGTAGTCTCAAATAGGTTGACCTGCCCTTTCTTTTCAATTCTTTCCCTAAGTTGTTTGTCTATCCAAGTTACTGCTTCAGATACGATATCATCAGCGCCCATTATAATAGCTGTATCCAAAGAATCTATAACTGTGGCACCTAGACCTCCCAAACCATCAATGCCTCTTTGACTCAATGGCATAAGTTCATCATAGCCCATTGCGTATTTTCTGTAGCCAGACCAAGCATGAATAAATGCATCTTTAACCTTTTCTTGCCTAGAAATCCAAAACATTTTCTGTTTTTCAAGACTAGAACTAATGTTTTTTGCTTCATTAGGTGGTAGTTGTGGAGGAAGCCTTGGAGGTTTTCTCCAAATTTTTCTTAATCTACCTACACCTTCCTTCACATACTGCTGTTCTTCAACTACGGAACCATTTGAAAGTATACTAATTGCAGAACCATTGGAACTTTTAAGTGCTATCAAGTATGTCAAACCCACAAACATAAATAGCATTAGAAATTTTCCTGTACTACAGCTTCCACAGCTATGTCTAATGCGGCTAGTAACCAATGATTGAGTAATCACCTACACAGAAGATGACCAAGAAAATATAATCTGTTAATCCATGCAAATTCATGATATAAAATTACGAGATACAGATTCAAATTTCTGTCAATTTATTATGAAACTCAGAAATACAAATTGCAAAGTCAAAGACCCCTATTTGGATGATAGCCATATTGGGCATAACATCTGCAAAAACAGTTTCCTCAGAAATGGATTCAGTTCATTCTCACACACCCAAATATGTAATCTCCCTAAGCATAATCATGATAATATTTGAAATAATGTGAGAGAATATACATCTACATCTAGAAACACACTTCTGTTTTCTAAAATTCTTCACATATAACACAGTTCTGGCACATTGGCTCGTAATTTTAAATTTTCAACAATAGGCACCTTGGAATTCTACCACTATAGTAAAAAAACCAACAATATGGGGTCACTACATCTAATTATAAAATGTATTGATTACCTTACGACATTTCATGCCATCTTAATTTATTGGCTCGCATCTTATGATCTCTTGAAGCAACATTTAATTGCTTTTAGATATTAATATTTTTATTTGTTCATGAAATCTCACACATTGGTCTTAAAATTTTCATATATACTAAATTAAATTTTGAATGTGTTGTTTCACAATTACAGTGGCAATCTAACTCATAGTTCCAAGTATTGATCATTAGTGTGATCAAAATGTATCATTTTGACCGCTAATAATGATATTTTGTCAAAATGAGCAACTGTCATTGTGTTGTCAGTGTCAACACAATTTTGGTAGTGCTGACCAAGACAGGTGTTGTCACATTAATAGAGATAGAAAATCCACCTCTCATGGCTCATCCTTGAATTATTGATTGCTAGGGATGGGGAGGAGATGAAAACAATAAAAACTTAAGGGGGAAAGACGGAAAGCACCAACTGGAGCACTAAAAATAACAAAGAAAAGTGATACAAGAGTGAATGAAACCAAGATGCTTCCTTATTGTGTGCTTGTTCTAATTTCAATTATGTCAATCTAAGCCCAACTTTAACCAAGATGTATTTAGACAAATTGAGAAACCAGTTCCAATATGATATATTGTAAAAGCATTATGGAATTTAGAAAATTATGAAGTTGATATCACTAAGATGCTACAAGAACTAATCCTCCATCTGATGTACAATATTCATTTTCGTATTAGTAAGGTATGATCATTAGAAGAGATGGTTTGTTATACTTTTATTCAACTTGTTGCTTGAAAATTTTATTCAATTGACAATTTAATTAATATTTGGCTAATAGTTTAATGTAAACAAGTGGAAGGAAGTTATAGGAATGAAAATATTGGGATTGGTCATGGCAGGGTTTAAAGTGTGCCAAATGTCGGCACGACACAGTATTAAAATTGTACTGCTCTAGTGATGAAAGACAAACTGTCATAAATGATATTTTAAATCTTACTGCCACTCAAAAGATATGGTCGCTCATACTAACACTCTTATAAAGTTTTTAACTCTAAGGGAACACAATAGTCATGCAAGAATCAAAAATTAATCTCCATTGTAAACAATCAATCTGTAACATATTAATGATGTCTCTTTATCGAAAATTAAATCTAACATATCAAAATCTGTGAAAGAATATTTGTCCATTTAATTAAATATTCCTTCACTTATTTTAATATCAAAATACAATATGTCTTTAATTTTAGTTATACTTTAATTTAAAAACTTCAGCTGAGTCTCTCTAAGTTTCTCTTCGTATTTCCTACTGCAATTTTTTGTCTATACTCTCATCAACTAGCATAATTTCAAGTAGCACAGACCAAGTAGTGAAGGAGGATCATCTAAAATATAATTGGCAAGTTCATCTAGTACTTCTATAAAGAAGAGATAATAGCTTAATTTTGACCCTTGATGTTCATTAGGCTATGACAAATTCAGTAACTGAATTGTTCTAATTACTAAATATTCTCTTTCTTGCTAAAACTCACCACAATAACTATTTAGGAAGTTTATCTTAAATTTTTTGAGTTGCTAGAAATCATGTAATTTGTTTTCTTAATACTTCTTCATTAGTTGTCTTGTTAATAAATAACATCTATAGTGAATCTTCCACACATAAAACTAGTCGTCTACTCAACAATAAGTGAGAAAATGGTAAGAAAAGTGAGACTTTTAGTAAGCCACCATTGGTGTTTGCCTTTTTGAAAGCCATGGGAGTATGTCAGAGATCTATAGATTTAATCTTTCTATAATCCAAACAACATTGTATGTGAGCTTTATCTTCTAATTTTATCTGAAAAAATTATTCATTTATCCACCAAACATCTAAGTCCTTGCAATTTAATTAAGAAAGCAAATAGTCAACCAAACTATAACTTCATATCAGAAATTTTACTTCTGAAAGTACCACATTATTTTTTACCCACTAAACTACATTATCTAATAATAATAAATCCAGGAATATTTTTTATGCTTACAATTTCTAAAATATTATATAGCAAGTGTTAAAATAAAAGATGATGAGTTGATCTATAAATGAGAGTTTTAAGTATTTATGATCGTTTTTGCAAAAGGATTGAAGGGTCAAGAAAGATGTCTTATATAGAATACAAGGATGATGATTAAAATGGAGAAGATCATTAAGTGTTCGTTTGTGATTGTAAGGTACCTCTACAAAACAATAGTTAAACCTGATATGTTATATAGAGTTAAATGTTAAGCTACGACTCTAGCACATGAGAAGAAGATGAGTCGCAGAGATGAGGATGTTAAGATGGATGTGCATGAAAACATACGAAGATGAACAGGATAAGAAATGAGAATATTAGAAAGAAGTCAGGTTGTGCCTACTGAGGAAAAATTGCGAGAGACATATTCAAGATGGTACAAACATATACTTAGAACACTAATAAATGTTCTAATTAGGCGATGTGAAAATATGACAAATACACACATTAAAAAGGGAAAAAGACTAAAAAAAACTTGGTTAGCAAAAATAAAACAAGACAATTTTATTTAAATATAGATGATGATATAATAGAGTTGTTGGGAGATTGTTGGTGCAATCGTTCATGTCAAGGTTGACCAGTTTGACTAAGCTCGAGTGGATTCAATGTTTGGACAATATGTGAGAAGAGGTCAAGTAGGTCAAGGCTGACTGAGTTTGACAATATGTGAAAGAGAAATCAAGTAGGTCATGGAGGACCAGATACTTGAGGTAAGTCCTAACTGAAGGTTAGGTAAGGTAAAGTCCTAACTCGAGGGTTAGACAAGGGGAAAGTTCTAACTGCGGTTAGGCAAAGGAAAGTCCAAGTGGGTCAAGAAGGATTGCACATTAGCAAGGGGAAGTCCTAAATGCGGTTAGGCAAAGGAAAGTCTAAGTGAGTTAAGAAAGAATGCACGTTGGCAAGGAAAAGTCCTAATTGTGACTAGGCAAAGGAAAGTCTAAGTCCGCACTTGGTGAATGGATGTCCAACAGGAAGTTGGCAAAGAGAAAGTCTAAGTGGGTCAAAGGTTGACACACTTGACACAAGAGAAAGTCTAATGGGTCAAGGAGGACTGCATGTTGGCAAAAGAAAGTCTTAACTGTGGTTAGGCAAAGGAAAGTCCAAGTGGTTCAAGGAAGACCGCACTTGGTGATCGAAAGTCGAACAGAAGTTGGCAAAGAAAAAGTCCAAGTGGGTCAAAGGTTGACCGGATACTTGGTAAGGAAGCCCCAAAAGGTTATTACTGACTAGATATTGGGCAAGAGAACCCTAGACTTGGATCAAGTTGTTGGGTCTAAAAGAATTAAGATATCTCCATAATGATATTATATTATCCACTTTGGACCTAAGCCCTCATGGTTTTGCTTTTGGACTCTATTCAAAAGGCCTTATACCAATGGAGATATCTTTCTCTTATAAACTCATGAGCTTTTTGCAACCTTGCAATCCCAACAAAAGCAAATTAAGGTTAAGCTAAGCTCAGTTTTAGAGTTTCGACATGGGTAATCGATTGGCCCAAGTATAATCGATTAGGTAATTGGGAGCCTTAATCGCGAGCACAAAGCGATGCTGAATCGATTGGGTAGTTAATTCAGCCTCTCTCAATCGTTTGGGAGAAGCTTTCTCATTGTGAATCGATTGGGCAATCGATTCAGCCTCTCCCAATCGATTACCCAATCGATTGGGAGAAGCTTTCTTGCAAAGCTAAATCCATTGGGAAGGTGTCCAATCAATTGGGAGCTTTTATCACGAGAAAACAAAAGCTCGGTGAATCGATTAGGTAATCAATTCAGCCGAAAGTGAATCGGATCGATTTGGAGAGGTAGAAAAGAGTCGTTGCAACATTTGGACGGTTGGATTTGATCGGATTTAACGTGACAATAGATTGGGGTAAGGTCAATCAATTATTAGCCCTAAATCAGTGTGATATAAAGGATTTCACGATGATTCAAATTGCTACTTCTTCTCCGCCTTTCTCCGCCAAATCTTGAGGTTTTGGAAGGCAAGTGTTGCTACACTTTACCAGCATCAAGAGGCACTCCAGAGCAACAAGAAATCTAGAGCAAGGTTTTTTATTGTTGTATATATTTTCCTTTTTCTTGTTGTATCTCTCATCGTATTTCTAGTGTTGAGATTATACGAGTCTTCTCCACCTCAGGAAGGACGTTTTTCATAGTGTATCTGTGAGTGAAGAGAGTAGACCCCTAGATTAATCACCTTAAGGAGGTGCATACCAAGTAAAATCTAAGTGCTAATAGGTGTTGGGGTCAATTCCCCCTAGGTGTAAAATACCTTATTGGGTACTTGACCTGCCCATGCAAATGGTCATTGCACTAGGGTAAAATTCCCCCATGATTTATCTGCTTGTATCTTGTCGTGGGGTCGGCGATACTGGTCGGTTAGGGTGGGAGATATCACCTTTTGCTCTAATAAAATAAGATTTGTAAATCAATCATTCAAAATCATCAAGAATGCACAATTTCCTTGTAAAATGATAATTTAACTTGTGATTGTGTTTCTACATCACAATAGATTTCAATTTCACTCAATTTTTGAAAAAAGATCAAACACATTTGGAGGATTCACTTGGCATCTATTTTGAGCCAAACAGATACTAAGTTTGAACCAAAGTAAGCACAACTTAGACCGGTGATATAACAAACCCATAATGACAAGGTGTATCCAATACGGGTGTCCAAAAATCCATCATAGGCAAGTGTATTTTCCTCATTTCCTTCTAATGTTAATAAAAACATGACAATAGAACACATTTATCTTAAATAACATCATGACCCCATTAACAATGCTTTCACCGTATATATAGTAAATACTGTGTTAACTGCCATTCGAGATATGACGGTGAAAGTAATCTCAGAGAACTTCATACATCAGTGTTGGAGAAATCAAATTTCATTGATGCACCATGTTATACAATGAGCTAATATTTTCGAGCTTGAGATAGTGTGTACCTAGAACCTATATATGTATTTTATTTTTGACCGGATTTGTTTGAGTAGTCTAACCTTTTTTTTGTGCCCTACACTCTTATTACTAAAGGAGTATTATATTATCATTGTCCTGGGGAATATAATAAGATTTCTCTTTGTGAAAGCAATAGTTTATTACATAGGCAAACCCTTCCTTAACATAAAAATGTTTTTTTAATCTTATTTTAAATTTTTCTTTGTGCATTTTGTGTTTCCTGGCTTCCTGTTATCCATAGGAAAGTAATCAGCACCTAACACAGAAGATTATATTAACATCCTAAGAATCATGAGAAAGTTGGAAAGATCGACCACCTCAACAAACTAATGAAAAGAGATCTACAACAAATTCACCATAGCTATGAAAATGTTCTTATATTTTATAGTTAAATTTCAAGGTATACACTCCAGATAATCTGCACCAAACACCAAAGCTCCATTGCCTAGCCAAGACCAACAGGACCATATACACCAAGTATAGACAAGATGGAATTGATCCACTAAACATCATTTAATTTTGTATATATTCCAAGTAGTGAAGACAGAATTGTAATTTAAATTTAAGAACTTTTGCCTCAGGCAAAGTATCATATTCTTCATGGATTTAGAATTCACCTCATGAATCACAATAAAAGACAGAGGATCTGCCTTAGATCTCACTTTCTTTACATTCTTTTCTCGGATACAAGGCAAACAGTGTATCTTCCTCGTTCATCGACCTCTAAAATAGTTGTAACTGATGACAAGTTCCAGTTTCTTCTAATAGAGACACTATACTTTTGAGACAGAAGAGAAATCAATACAGGGATAACTTGACTAAGAAACAGATTCAGCGTGTCCATAAGAAAAGACATAAAGCAACATAGTGGAATAATTTGTTCCAATAGGCTAACCAATTGAACCTTGATAGGGCCTCTGGTATACACCAAGAGAAAATAAAAGGAAGAGGAAGAAGAATCAGTAAACATGCGCAGGGTGCAAATTTCATTTTTAGTTACACCTAGCCAAGTTCCATGTCTCCCAAAAAAGAAACTTCCTGAGATTATCGCCTTTGGATCGATCTAAGGCTAATGTTAAGAAACCAAATTGAAACCTAATTGAACGGGATAAAAAAAAAAAAATTACGAAATCAATTTCCTATTGTCGAATTGTATATTAGAAATGTTAATTAAAAGCAGAAATCAACTCACGCTCTCTTATCCTTCAAAGCGTGATTACCAAACATGAATCTCAAAGTTGGAACACCATGATGTTGGCCTCTCTCACGCAATTCGCATAAAAAAAAAACCAAAAATTCAATTCTAATCAGAGGCTAAACAACATTTTATTTCAATAATCAGGTCGCAGAAGGAAAAGAGTCTGGCACGACCGAGAGAGATATATATTATATATAATGATTTGATTTATGAAGGAACAGATCTTGAAAGGAAGTAAACCTTCAATGGCGATCGGTGGCGGAACTTGGCATTGTCGTAATGGACATCCTGCGTGGAATAAGGCAGAGATCTGGACGACATGCCCGTAGAAACCGGTTAGGACGACTCGATCTGTTTTTTCGCTCTCCAACCGCGAGATCGAGGCAGATTAAAGAGGAGGAAAAAGAAGCAGAAGAGGATGAAACCGCGGAGGAAGGTAGATTCGGGCATGGGCGGGGCTGCGGGATGTCGATGGACTCGGTTGAGTGCGCCCTTGCCGCTGCTCAACGACAACGACCGTGCTTATTGAGTCAGACTGGGAGCGTATTAATACCGCCGGTTTGATGCTTACAGAACGTGTCAACACCAATCACAAGCGGGTAAGAGTACCGTCCTCCACGCTTGCAATGACAAATAAAGAAACGGGATTTTATAAACACATTCTTCATATGGTTCTGACCATCCATAGGAACGGTACTCTTCAATTGGTAAGAGTGCCGTTCCTCCGATTGAGCGGACCTGCCGCCTGACCGGCTCGTGTGAATAATCCGGATCAGGGCAGTCTATGAGCCAGTCCATCAGAAGTGGAGCGGTTCAGACTACGAAACCAACATCCAGCACAGGTATGCCCGATCGAACAGAGCATACGGTCAGAGGAACGGCGAGCAGAGGAATTAGGCTTCCTCTAAGCTCTCAACAAAACTAAGGTGACGTTTGGTTTGAGAGGTAGGAATGAGAATCGAAATGGGTATGATAGTAGACCGGAGAGAATGGGTTTAGTCATTCCAATATTACTGTTTGATTTATAAGTTGTGATTAGCTATGATTCCCTTTTTTAAAAATAAATTTATTTTTTTCTTTTTTTCTCTTCCTTTT
>JBBPFQ011513303.1:0-18054 GCA_037974815.1 Kaempferia elegans | reverse complement strand
AAAAAAAAAAAAAAAAAAAAAATCAAATGTACGCTCCTCCAAGGATTTTATTTCGAAATGATCCCTTCATCCAACATTGTTGTGAAAACTAACAGATAGCTTCAACAACATATAACCATTGCCAGGTAGTTTCTATAATATGTAAAAGCTACCGAATAACTGCTATACGTGTAAAAGCCATCTATAGAGTATTTAGGATGAGTATAAGATTTAGGATTTAGAGTTTAGGGTTTATGATTTAGGATATCTAAAAACCATTATATCAAAATAGCTTCTACAACTATTTTAAAATTATTTTGATTAAGTTTAAATAATTTTAATCAAATTGGTAAATAATATTTTGATATAATAGTGTTTAGATATCCTAAATCTACTAGGTAGCTTCTATATGGTATAAATCTTAAATTCTAAACTCACCATAAATATGTTGTTGTAGCTACTGAGTAGCTCTACACGTTGTAGAAGCTACTGAGTAGATTTTATATGTTATAGTAGCTACTGAGTAGATTCTGCATATTGTAGTAGCTACTAGATAGCTTCTATACGTTATAAATCTTAAATTCTAAATCCTTAACTCACGCAAAACACGTTGTAGTAGTGACTAGATAATTTTTACACATTGTAGCTGCTACTTGGTAGCTTCTACACCTTGTAATAGCTACCTGGTAGCTTCTAGACCTTGTACAAGCTACATAGTAGGTGTTACATGTTGTAGAAGATACCGGTAGCTTTTACAACAATTTTGGGTCAAAGGGTAGTTTTGGGAAAAAAAATCAGGAGAGGGCGCCCATTTGATTTTTTTTTTAAAAAAGGAGTGTTCATGTTTTTCTTAATTTGGGGTGGCCTTGTGATTTTTTGCCCTTGATAATTTTGCTATTTGTGAATGTTGTTATTCTTTTTTCTTGGTAATTCAGATAGACATGGGCCTTCGACCCAACTAGTCCTACAGGTGGACAGTCCAACTCCACAGATTGACCACTTGGTAAATTCGGGAAGCATTTGTGGGTCTTGACATAGACCCAACGTCACCAGTTGTCCAAACTCCGCAAGAAATGCCAAATATAAGATTTGAACTCTCGATGCATGAAAATCATTCTTACCCTCTGTTGGGATACAATTAAAGTCCCATATTAGAAAGATATTGAAAAGATCGTGAGTTCAAAAGGATATAAGATATCTCTATTGGCATGAGGCATCTTGGGTATAGCCCAAAAGTAAAGTCATGAGAGTTTAGGCCTAAAGTGAACAATATTATGTCATTATGGAGATATATGAATCCTTTTGGACACAACAAATGGTATGAGAGTCATGGTCCAGACCTATTGGCATGTGGGGTGCCCTTGAATGAAGTTGAGGGTAGGCCCGTAGTAGGTCAAGAGTGACTGGATGTTTGTGTGGAGGTTTAGAGCAATTCAAGAGGAGTGACCGGATGCTTGTAGGGGAGACCCCAATAATGAGAGTAATAGTGGTCCTTCATTTGAGGGAAGGATTATTATGATACAATCAAAGTTCTAAGTTAGAAAGATATAGAGAATGATCCTTCATTTGAGGGAAGGATTATTAGGATACAATCAAAGTCTCACATTAGAAAGATATGGAAAAGATCATGGATTTAAAAGGATATAAGGTATCTCTATTGACATAAGATCTTTAGGATAGAGCTCAAAAGCAAAGCTACGAGAACTTAGACATAAAGTGGACAATATCATATCACTGTAGAGATATACAAATCATTTTGGATACAACACCCTCTTACCACCGCACCATGTCTCGTAGGGCAAATGTTGTTATTCTTATAAATTTATAGAAGTTGCTTAATGTCGTAAGGAGACCCATTTAAATACATTGATTTCTTACTGGTGCAAAGGAATTCTTCCTTGGCAACTTGAACAAAAGGCTTTATAAATATTTCATTTCAATTCATATCAATCTACATTTGTGATTTTTTATGTTTTGCTTCTTTGACATCGTATTTTAGCTTAAATAGGTCTCAACGTATTGTATGAACACATAATTTACTCGGTTGTGTCTTTTAGCTTAGATAGGCCACAACATATTATATGAACACATAATTTACTAGGTTGTTCACTCTTGTTTTGAACAAGAAATAGCCTCATATCCAATGTGATATGGGGGCACCTCGTGGTCTAAACAAAGGTTCCTGTTAATGCTGAGTCTCTAAGAAAGATTATACCACATTAGGTTAGTCGTACGTAGTCTTACCATGCATTGTAAAAGGCTGCTAATACAGCAACTTTATCATTGTACTAAGGCTCCCTTTCAATCCTCGTATACACACACACATATATATATATACAAACTCACTTTTGTATGAACACGACCTGTAAGTTTCTGCATCTCCAAGTTGGTTGTTAGGGTAACTATTCCTTTAGGCAAAGCTTCAACTCCCACACTTCCATTTTGTTCCTAAAAGGCAAACATCAACAATACAACGAGATTAACAATGAACACAATACCAAAGCTCAAGAGCATTTTGAAAAGACTAATGGATGTTATGAGGAACTTTGATCGAATATCATAACTAATTCAAAACAAAAGAAAAATACCATGCATGGATCAACAGCACTCCGCACCACATCCGATCTGAATTGAATCCTCTACCGGTAAACAATCACATATATCGCAATCTATTAGACGAGGGCGATACCGATGTGTATGAATTCATCCACAAATGAAAGTATAGAATACCTTTATATCATCAACTGAAATGAATGGAAGAGTTCTAGCGAACAACGATACGAAGAGGAAGAGAGCGGCAGCGACGAGGATGCAATGGCATAACTTTCTCTTTAGGGACATGGCACTGGATGAACCCTAAAAGAGTAACAAAGGAACAAGAAATGAATGCAAATGGTCGTTCGTGCCATTTCTCAACCATTGTATAGTAACTTCTTTTCTTATTTTGGGGGAAGAATAAGTGTCTTTAATTCATGTAAACAAACAATAACTAGAACTATTTTAGCACATGGAATTCGATCCTTCATCTAGCTCTATGCGATATCATTACGATCATGAACCGATAACACGACACGATAACAAATTTAAATCCCCCAAAAGGAGGGAAATGACTCACAGAGTTGCATGACTTCATCTTCTTCTGCACAGAAACTCCAAAGCAAACACAACATGCAAAAAGCTTCTTTGAGTTAGAAGATCAACAAGAGAAGAAAAAAAAACAAAAAAAATTCATGATAAAAATATCAACCAAATAGGAATATGAATGTTGAGTCTCAGGACTGGGCTTTGATTAAAATAAGAAATCAGGATATATCAAAAACAGATACAGTGAAGTGAAAACATATATATTTTTAAAATGATTCAAAAAAAAGACTCCTTAATTAATATATTATTATTATTATTATATTAATTTTCTCTAAATGAAATTAATTTATATGGTAATCAATTGGAACTTGCCTAATGAGAAAATAATGAAAGATGGTTCAAGGTTTTCCTTTAATGAGCATGAACTAATTATCAATGTTTGAAATAATTGTTTTTTCTTCAAAGGAATATGTTAAAACAATTAACAATTTTATCGGAAAAAAGGGAAAATTGGGAAAATAATGAAGTTCCTTTCCACAAACATGTATTCACAGAATTATTATTATTATTGATGAATTGTTTTTGGTAAGTTTGCATTCATATTAGAAAATTCAATGCACTTTGTTTTTTTAATAGAATGCGTATAAAACAATAAATGCTGATAGAATTAATGAATATATATTAATTGTATGTGCTTGAACATTATAAGAATTAAATTTTTAAGATTTGATGATTTCACAATTGTTTTTGGAAAGTTGTTTAATGCACTGGACCACCCTTTTATAATTGTCGATATATAGTTTTTTTTCTTATTTTTAATGATTGAAGCTTTTGACGGTAATGGAAAAGCGAAAGGGATTAAGATTTTTACTACAAAATATTGTTCATCAAGCTATTAACTTAATAGCCCAGAAGCTTGTCAATTTCAAACAAAAAGCATATCCAATGCCTTTTCTTATAAATAAAATAAAACACAACAGCTCAAATACAAACTCTAAATGCATATTTAATTGCCCCGGACGTAACAGACGATGGACACGTGACATTTCTAGCGTAATAGCTAGGGGCGATTCTCACAAACTGACAACTTGCATGACTTATCTCACCATACGCTTCCGCCTGTGTATCTGTATTTACCTACCTCTATATCTGTGAGGCCGGCACTAATGTAGCGGATCTATTTTTTCTCCATGCATATTTAATTGCTTCCATAGCCAAAGCAATGACATACAATATCAACTAAAAAAGAGAAAGAAAGAAAAGATAAGCCCCAATTGGAGATTGTTTTAATGAGGGAGGTAAACACGGTGGAAATTTCTCATGTTAAGTTTCCTTCTGCAAGTTGGGCATTTCTTCTGTGTCCGAATGGAGGTCTTTGTGCAGGTCATACAGAAAATATGGCCACAAATAGTTGATGCCGCTTCGACCAACTCCTCCATGCAGATCAGGCAAGTGAAGGGCTTCACGATTACTTTTGCAGGTTCAGGCTCAGGCTCAGGGGGCATCAATCTTTTCCTCTGCAATTTTCAAGAAAAAAGTTCTTGAGATTTGCATAGAACTCAATAGAGGGAAAAGATTCATAAATAGTTAGGACATGAGCAGCTTGATAATGACGACAAATCAAGTTCCAGATTACAGACTTAGAAAAGTGAGCTTTCAAGCACAACCAATCAGTTTCAAGAACTTAATTGCATAAGTGATTTTCCTGTTAACCAAATTCTAGGACTGTCATCACTGCAGGAAGTTATCAAAATCTTTCATGAATAGCCTCAGCCAATATCTAACATAAAGATGGAGATTTCAGGAGTGGAGGATCATCTATTAAGAACATTTACCGATGAAAAATTGCTGACTAGTGCAGTATCAGACTACAATATCTGTCGCAAAGTCTTAGCATGACACTAATTCATAGTTAGCATTGAGCTAAAGTTTCTTACCAACATCTGACAGAAGCCAGTGCCATATGTAAATTGGATGATCACTAGTCAAATTAACCTATAAATTGCCTTGATTGTTCAGTCAGTTGAAGGACTATTACATCTATTACCTATTTAAATATTCTTTTAGAAAATATACGAGCTCTTATTTATATATATAAAAGATGTAAACAATACAATGAAAACAAGAGCTCTTATTATAGCGAAGTCAAAGATCAAGGAGACTAACAATGACATCTAGTAGAAGGAAAATAAACATTTTACCTTAGCATCATGCCCATCCTCTAAATCAATGTAAGGATCCCTGTCAATAGTTGTCCTATTAGAACTTCTAAATGATCTCTTGCAAGCAAACAAGGATGAGCTTGCAACATGTTCCCCTACAATGACTGAAAAATGGATGGACATCAGAAGAAACAAGAGAGAAAATGAATAAAGCCTGATGAGTTCTACAATGCAGCATTTAAGAGAATATCAATCATCATCCTCATGATTTAAGTTCATTCTTATAAATGGAAGTTTGCAGATATAGACTAGTGGCAAAAGGGCCAGAAGGCACCTTGAGAGAATGAACAATTGAAATTAATGTTACATTTTACAAGATTCTAAAAACAAATTAACTGCTTATAACACTAACGGGTTCTCCATCATAGATAACAATGGCATACACTAACCTGATTTTCTCATATTAGACTCCAGATCATCATCTAATATCACTATCACTGGTCGGGTCCTTTTGGTACGGCTCCTCCCCTAAAACAATACAAATTTAACTGATAAGGAAAAAAAGGACCGTGGTATAAAGATAAGGATAGCAAATAGGTAGACTAATAAAAATCAACCACAAAGAGAAAAAATTAAAATAATAAATTGAGCTGTAGGTCGCAATTATTTGGCATTGACAACCTTCAAAAGCAAAGAAGGATGAGATTAAAATAATTGACAAAATTGGTATTAGAGAATTTAAGACATATAATTTTCACAGAATATCAATAACTATGGTTTATTAATATTAACTTAGATTTCAGTCACTAGTGGCATTTATGAGATATTTGCATATGTAGAAGGATATATATGAAAACTATATTTTGTAATGGCATATGCAATCATAAGACTTTTTTGTGTAAACTATATTTTGTAAGAACTATATACAAAATTGCTTTTCAAACATAAGATTAACACACCGGTCCATCTGAACATCCTCATACTATACCAACATTTTGTGGGAATGGGTATTTTCTTAATTGCTGACCAGTAAGGCATGGTTGATAGTACCTATCCAATAGATTTTTTTCTCTTTTAACCAAAGGTATGGTTGATACTATACCAACCTTTTAGCTCAAAAACCAACCCATGTCTTCATTTTAAAGGCACAATCTTTGTCAAATCAATAACATCTCAATCACCCAGTGTTGTTGGGTATGTTGGGGTCAACACTAATTCACATCCAACCCACTAAAAAATTTGGTTCAGCGAGCCTTTAGGCAACTAGACAAGAGGCTGATTTGCACTGCCAAGTAGAAGGGATACCTGTATGTAGGAAGTGGGGTAAAGTGCGTCCAACCAGGTATAACCTCGTGTTTCTACAAGGAGTCTGATGGGGAAAGGTCCAGGTGTGAACCTTCCAATGCTCAAGTCAATTCAAGTACTAATAGGAGAGGTTGGACATGCCAAAGAGATTAGTAATATACCTCTCCAGACTTTGCATCCCCCTAAGCAGGCATATTTTCTCACCTTCTGTTGATCTGGGCTGGTAAGGTCAGAGTGTCCATTCCGTAAAGGGTCATGCTGTATTGAGGGATGTAAAGATGGAAATTTATACGTCCTCATCTGATAAAGCATTGTGAGCAACTATTATGACCCTTGGATATGGATCACATAATGGGACGGGTTACCGGTTGATCGGTAGAATCAATCTTTATCTTCTTGGTTTTACGACAGTGGTAGGGATAATTTGAGGCTCATTGGGATTAGAGAACCTATCGATCTATGGGGTTTGATTTCTTTTTTGTAAACTCAGCCCTCCTCTTTATTGCATTATTCTAGCCATTTAAATACAACTACTGACATTCCTTCTCGATGAAGGAAGAAAACAAACACTGAATAAGAAAGGTTTATTCTTACTAAAAATAAAAGATACTCAATCCCATTGAAAATAAAAGATACTCGACTTAAATAAAAATTAATTACTATAACTGAATCATTTATCTTGATATGCACTCTTCTTTCTAAATCAATCGTATGTGTCCATAACATTACTCCCTCCTTGAAAAATAGGTTTGTTCGCAATGATGAGTAACATTCCATGATATCTACTGCATCTTCCCATGAATCCGCATGGTCTATGATCGGATTGAAGGAATTTTCAACATCCTCAACGTGGTCTTGTTCATCATAATATTCTAATCCCTCAAACAACAAAAGACATTTGCAACGGTGACCGAGAGTATAAAGTTCATCGCAATTAAAACAAATTCTTCCATTTCTTCCCGATTTAATCTTTTGATAAATGGTTGCTTTGGTGGTTGGATGAGGGTGCATTGCAGTGTGACGGTAGATTCAAATCGTTTAGAGTGGCGTTCATAAAGACAGGCAAAACTCATAGCCGACGTGAGATCTTTTGGGTGGTGAAGCTCGACTTCCATAGCGATGTGATCTTGGAGGCCACTAATGAATATTTGAACCTCTTGTTATGATGTTAAGGAACTCGCTCATGCCGCCAAATGTTCGAACTTTAACTAGTAGTCTTCCTCGGATCTTGATTGTTAAAGTTTGGCAAGTCCGCCCAATTTGTTGTTGTGAATAGGTGGCCCAAACCTCAGATTACACAAATCTTTAAATTCCTCCCATTGAATATGAGGTCGATTGCATTCTAGTTTGATGAACCATAATTGGCCATATTCCTCAAGATGGAACGAGGCTAGGCCTACCTTTTCTTCCTCGCAGTGTGTTGATGGCGGAAAAAAATGATCACATCGATTGAGCCATCCCAAAGGATTAGATTGACCATCATAACGTGAGAAATCCAGTTTGGAACACCATGGTATATATGAGGATCCCTTCTCATGGCCACGATACCCTTTTAGGCGATGCCCTTGTGGGTCAAGTTGCTGCACTCTTCACTTTGATGGTTGTTGTGCGAGTGTAGCTTAGAAAAGCCTTTGGACAATTCCTCTAGTTGAGTGTGGATGAGCTGCTGTCGTTTTTCATTAGCAGCTTTGTCCTGATAAATTTTGAGAAAAGTATCAAAGCGTTGTTGAAGTGCTTGTGAGTCACCCATTACGACGAGCTCTAATCCTGATTTGTTATTTCCCTTGGATATGAATCGCGTAATGGGATGGTTTATCGGCTGATCGGTAGAATCAATCTTTGTCTTCTTGCTTTTACCACCTTGACGGCCACAGTGGTAGGGATAATTTGAGGCTCCTTGGGATTAGAGAACCTCTCGATCTATGGGGTTTGATTTATTTTTTTTAAACTCAGTCCTCCTCTTTATTGCATTATTCCAACCATTTAAATACAACTACCGACTTTCCTTCCCCACGAAGGAAGAAAACAAACACCGAATAAGAAAGGTTCAATCCTACTAAAAATAAAAGATACTTGACTCAATCCTAGTGAAACTAAAAGATACTCGATTCAATCCTAGTGAACCTAAAAGATACTCGACTTAAATAAAAACCAATTACTATAACTGAATCAATTCGCTTGATATGCACCCTTCTTTCTAAATCTTTCGTGTGTGTCCATAACAGCAACACAGTTGGACAAATTGATCACAAATCATCACCTCACTAGTAAAGCTTTCTTCGTGTAGCATGCTTTAAGGTTGCAAATATCTTCTGCCTATAGAGGTGTAACCATCACCCTTTTGTAGCAGTCTGAAGTGCCCAGTCAAGTGGATGGAATGATGTCCATAAGGTCTTGTCACTTGGGCAGGGTTTTGGGTCAGGTCAGCCAAAATGTTGTGGTTGCTCGGGTTCATGGTCATCATCTTAATCTATTTCCTTTTCCAACTGAATCCCACGCCAGTAATAGCTTCTACTCTTTTGTGCATGAATTCCACAGGTGTCCAGTTTTACTGATTCTTATTTTGTATTACTTAATTATTGTGGAAGCTATATTTCCTTTAGCTAGGGTTATTAATCTTCACAACATGTTGACATTTGTAAATAAAGAACCAAGCCTAAAGCAATCAAAATTCATTTTAAATCGAACCAACAGTGCAAGGTGCCCTAGTGAAGGTAATGGTCATGAAAGAGTTTTACACAGTGGAATCTACATTATGTAGGACATGGATCCAGTAATAAACAAAGACATGAGAAGTAAAACAACTAGAACTTACCGTGGAAAAATCTATTGACGACGAAAGAGCAACGACTTCATCCTCTAATTCTTCTGCATCAATCAAATGTATTGGTTGGGTGCAAGATCCTTGCTGTGGTCCAATAGTATGACAGGGGTTACAAACAGCGGAATTCCCCTCTGAGGGATGGCTCTCTACTGGAAGAGAGTTGAGGTCTAGATGCAAAACCATCTCGCCTCAAATTCTATCCCGCAAGTGCTTCTTCGTGCCTCACCTGATGAATCAAAGTTGGAATTTGCACGATCAGTATATTGCTCAAGACCAATGTCGACACGGAACGATCTGTAGAACGATACAACTACAAAAGCAGATATGATTTTTGGGCTCTTATTCTCGTAATCCCGATTCCGAACGAAGGGTGAAAGTAGATCTAGAAACCCTAGATAATCGGACGCCAAACGACGAAAATATTGCAGACGATTCAAGGAAAACCCCTCAAAATAATTTTTTAAAAAAAAATCAAATTTCCACCTAAAAAATCCAAAATAAAAAGATGAAGACGGTGACGATGAAGATGGTGAATGGATAGAAATCATACATACCGGCGATCAAAAAAAAATTGGGCCTTGTCGAGAGAAACCTCGAAGCTTTCACAAAGAATTCCTTCGATCGGAGGTTCAGGGTTTCGGAAGACGAACGAGATGGATCGGCGGAGATAAAAGGGGATTTTTTGCGATCGTCGTGTGGTGGAACGGGCTTCGACGACGTTTAAATAGCCGAGCCGCCGGAGCAGCAGGAGGCCGATTTTAAGGTCAGCGCATCCATTGGCGAACGTGGCTCCAGACGTCACCGTTGGGTTTCCGCCACGTGCAGATGTCTGTGAGATCAACGGTCCTCGTTGATTTCTAAAACACCGTCGGAACTCCTAGTCAAAATTGTAGAGCATAAATCATCCTTTCAACGGTGTCAACGTCAATGTGGATCGGACACCGAGTTGCCGATTTAGGCAGTATATAAGGCAAATTATTGAACCAAAAAGTTTCCGAAATACTCTTTTTTTTTTTTTAATTATCATACTCAATTTTATTTTTACCCCTAGAATCAATTACTTGAGCATCCGATTTATTCAAAATTAATATTATATAATTTTATTTTATTAATTTTTAAACAAATTTGATATTAATTTAGTTACTTTATTTAATTCGGTATTAATTTTGTGTAGACTTTAATTTAATTTTGTGAATTAATATTAAATCGATTTTCGATTACTTTGGTTAATTTACTACCGAATTAATCGAATGTTCACTCCTTAAACTAGCCATCAATTTAGACATTATTTATCTAAGTAATAAAAAGTGTCTAAATGGGGGTTATAGTGCAGCGGTAATGATGTTCAATTATCTCCCAGGTACTCACGGTTTGATTCTTAATTACGGTGTATTTATAGAGATTTTTCCTATAAATGAGATTCACAACTAAGGGATGTTGGGTTTCTTAGCCACCCGCCGCTAGTACTTCTCGATTTATCCTCGTGACCGGTGAAAAACTTACATGATACCGGGTCGACCATCCAAAGATAAACAATGAGACTAACAGGGTTAAGTATTTTTTAGGAGAAGCTGCTAAAATTATAATTTTATCTTACTGTAAATAATGTCAATCTATTAAAAATATAATTTGTATTTTAAAATAATCACTGTATATAATGAGTCAATTAATATTTAATAATATGTATATAATCAAGCGAATCAGAAACATATTCTATTAAATATCATTTTTGATACATAATATCAAATTTTTCAATCATATAAACAGTTTTATAATTTTTTTTAAAAAAATATAGAATGCCACTCAATTGGAGTTAATGTTGATTCAGTAGTAATCAATTAAAAAATTAATAATTTATATTTAAAAAATTATTATTTTTAATATGGTGTATTAAATTATATTTGAGAATATGGATATAAAGAAAGAAAGTTAGAATGATCGTAAGTAATTTCTAACATATCCACTCCGATGCTTTACAGGTAATAGGCGTAGAAAATAAAATGAAAATGTGTTTAGAGCTTCTAATATGTGTGTACATGTACCTATGCTCCGTAGGGCCGGATCATTTTTTATAGGACGATAGTTGATGTTTTTCTCGTGCATCGAGTTTTATGTTTTTTTTTTAAATAATCTAAGATTTGTTCTATTGTTATTTTTTTCCTTGGAATAATTAAAAATTTATGTGATTATTATCTTTTTCTTGAAATAATAGGTTCATACTATTACTATTCTTTTCTTGAAATAATTTGAGATTCGATCAAGAAGATAAACACTTAAAAATATAAAAGATTCCTATATACCCTTGCAAGGTAGTGGTCCAACCCCATTTAGGGTCTCATCCGTGTTAGCCTGGGGAATCGTATTTTTTGCTACATGATCGATTTAACCCAAAGAGATGCATGGGGTGTCACCGAGTCGGAGGTGCTATGGAGTTTAAGGTACCGGGAAGATGAAGTCGACTCGGTTTTCTATTGGCTCGAACAACCAAGGAGTTGAGGTTGCCAATAAAGGAGACAAAGCCGACTCAATTTTCTCTTGGCCTGAACCACCACCACAGTAGGACCACTAACTCCCCTTGTTCATATGATGCTCTCTGATTAACCCGGACCATATTATCAAATTCGTACGTTAGAGATGATTATTTTTCACTTCTATATCATTATTCCTTCATCAACCCTCCTTTATAATTTAAGTGGACTATTAGAGGGTCTCATCAAGGTACTGACCTCTTACCGAGGTCATCTCAATTAGTTTTAAAGTCTTAGGTGAAAAAAAATCTCTAATATTTTTTAAACAATTTTTTAATGTAAAGATATTAATTAAAATAATAATTTTTTGTTCCATTTGATAAAATTGTTAAATTATTTAATTTTTCATATTCTTAAATGTAAATAAAATTTTATTAATCCCAATTTTAAAAATTTTCTTTCGGATGAATCTATATTAATAAATATTGTTAGTAGTTACTATGAGTTATCCTTTATTAGAAAAGAAATTAATTTTCAATTATTTATTTTAATTATAGATTTATTTTTCATTTTTCTAAACTATTAACTACTAAATAAAATTTTAATTGATTTTTTATTTAAACTTTTAATTGATTTTTATAAGTTTTGATTTTTAATATGAGTAACGAATCTATAAATTGTATTTTTGAAATGTTCATCCATTTTTCATATGTTTTTTTTATATCCGAAATCAATTTGATGTTGAAAAAACTAAAAAAATATTTTACATATAATAAATGAAAAATCCTTATTATTATTCGAAAGAGAAAGAAAAAAGAACATCTCGAGCTAACCATATTTAATTTTTTACTATGTGATATTGTTCTTTTATAATAACAAATAAAAATTCCAACAGTAATAATAATATATTAATTTAAATGCATACTAATAAACATCGTTAATTATATTTTATCAGTCTAAATAATTAAATTTAAACTATTAATTACTTAAGAAATAATGATTTTCAGATTCCTAGTTAACGCTCCTAATTTTTGGAAAGAAGAATCCATTGGGATTTTAAAAATAAGATATACAATTGAAAAAAAATCAATAACAAAAAAATGGAATAATTTAAAATTAAAAATCAAAACTTAATCAAAAATTAAGAATAAATATATATATTTTAAAAAATATAAATAGTATTAAAATATAAAACAATAGGGCCTTTGTTAAGTGGGCTATTCGGTTATTTTTGAAAGTTACTGTGCTATTTAGTTAAGAAATATAAGTTTTTACTAAAAGACGTATATGAAATTTTAAAATTATAAAAAAAAAGCACATCATTTTGGAATTTACTAAATGACGTACTTTTTAAAGTGTTTTTTTTTTTTCATTTTAACCTTTTTGACAAATCTATAATTCCATTTTATTTATTTCTTCACTTTTTTTTGTTATTTACATGTAACATTTTTTATTTATTTTTGCTCTCTATTCTCTTTTTTTTTTTTTTTATTTTTTGCATGCATCCACACAAAGACCTTTGGATATGATATGAATATATCACACTCAATGTTGAAGTTTTTTTTAGTTGATTTTTTTATTTCATTGTAACATAATTAAAAAGTCAAAATAAATAATGGATAACATATTTGAACTCCTTGCAATATCAAAAATTCATAAGAACTGAAATGTGTGCAATCGGATTTCTCTAAATTCATAAGTGAGTTTTGGTGAAAACTCACTTATGAACTTAGAGAGATCCGATTGTATAAATTTCAGTTGTTATGGATTTATGAGATTACAAGAAGTTCAAATATGCTATACATTATTTATTTTAGCAGGTCAATTATGGACTTAGAGAGCTTCGATTGCACTCATTTTAGTTCCTGTGAAATTTTAAAATTATAAAGATTTTAAATATGTTATTTATTATTTATTTTGAATTCTTAAAAGTGATTCAATGAAATAAAAAAAAAACCGATAAGAAATAAAGTGGATTTGAAACCTGTAAGAAATGAAGTGGATTTGAAAACTTTAGAAATAAAATTGAAAAGAAAAAAAAAAATCAAAATACTGTTTTTTTTATAACAGAAAATCGTAAATATCGTCGCTCATCGTGCTAACAAGGCGTTCGATGATTCGGCGTTTTCTTCGCTCGCCGAATCGCCGAGGGATGATCAAGGAGAGGTCGCTCGCGGTTGTCTCCGATGTCCATGCTCCGTTTCGGTTCCTCCCTGCCAAATTCCTCGCCTTTCCCTCTCCTCCTCTTTTCTTCCCACGGAAGAGAACCGATCGATCTCGACGCGTTTGCACAATGTACCACCGGATGCCATTTTGCGCGAGAGCCACTGTTGCGAGACGGCTTAGCATGTAAGCTTCCGAGAATCTCTTTTTTCCTTTGGAAGATGGTCGTTGGGATTCGATTCCTCTGTAGTTTTCACCTTCTTCGGTGTGTGCAAGTCTCCTCCTTGCAGCTGCTTCCAGTCCGAGTAGGGTTGGTGGCTTTACGGCAACATTCTCGCTTTTAGCACTGAATTTAGGTGATTCTTTTGGTGGTGTTTTATTTAAAAAAAAAATATTTTGAGGTTGGATTTGATTTTATTGAAGAATATTGGGATCCCGTTGTGTTGGAATTGGGTTCAATACACATTGAGGATTAATATGTGCAATAGTGTGAAATCCTTGACCTTCTTTTGTATCTCTTTTGATGATAATATGAAGTGATTTCACATTGAATTGTTTTTATCCCCTGGTTTTGCTTGAATTCCAGGTCCTGCAAAGAATAAGGATGATTCACAGAGCTGTGAAGTAGTTCTTTCATGGTGCGGAGCTTCATGCTGTTGGAGAGTGAATGGAAACTCCTGATGTCTATCCCTTGACTGGATTACAGATTGGGTAAGTCTCACTTCTTCTATTTGTTTTTGTAATTAATTTTTTATAGGAGATACCTTGCAAAAAATTTCTGGATAGAACCAAGCAATTAAGACTGAAAAGATAATATCTAAAAATAATGAGTAAAGTATAAAGAAAAGGTAATCCTTCCTTGGACTGTTGTTCTTTCAAGTGCATAATAAATCCCATGAAGTTCTTCGTAACTCTTCATGATAAGGATTCACTCCATCTTGGTGGATAGTGTGCATAAATAAATCACTAATGTATAATTTTTTCTTCAGGGACATACAATCCTATGTCTCTCAGGCATTTCTATATGTTGCTTCAAGAAAAAGGCTCTTTGTTATGGTAGATAACCGACCTTGGTCGGTGAACAAGCAATCCAAGTCAACAAGGATATGGCAATTAATGGTCACAAAGGTCTGATTAGTTTTTCATTTATTTGTGACCATTCCTCCCCTTTTCATGACTTGTCTTGCTTGTTCTGCTACTTAATATTCAGTATAGGGTGTCTCCATTTATGAACACCAGGGCTGCTAAAAAAACACTAGATGTAGGATTCAAGGATGATAGAAATGATGACTATGAATCTTACTTTGGTAAACTAAAGAAGGGAAAAAGATGGCTCCCTTTAGTGGATTCGTCTAAATTGCAAGAGAAGTACTTTCATGCAGTCATGAGCTTGAACCAATCTCTGCATGGGTTTATAGTATTCGAAGTGGCATGGAAAGATGTTCATGGTATTAATTACCTAAATGAACTTCAGGTACTACCCGTCGAATATCTGCCATCTCTTTTCTTTGTTTTTTAATTGGACAATCTTGTATGTTGAGTGGAAATATATTTTGTTTTCAGACTGACACATATTTAGCTCTAGAAGTCAGAACCATGAAGAAGTGGGAATTCTTTGATCCTGAGCACGCCTCAAGTTGTATAACTTTGTGGTTCTCTGAGTGCATATCAGAAACACAACCACTAAAGGACTTTCTAAAGAAGTTGTCTGATTTCGATCAGCAAAGTTCTATCTGCCAATCTCCCGCTAATCAGGAAGTATCTTCTCTAGATGATTCATTTGAAGACAATTTCTTAGATGTGGAAGAGGTTCCCTTTGCGGTAGGAGATTTGATTAATGGAGAACTATGTGATAAGGAGAATGCTGATGAAAAGAAGCCACTGGTGAGAATGGGCAAAGAGGACGATGCTTCTATATCACCTGCTCACTATTCTGACACGTTAATACTTTTTCGGTTCAATGACAGTTTATTACCATTCAAGTTGAAGCAAATCATCATGTCTGATATCAGGCTTCTAACTTTGCTTGAGTCTGGTCTTCCTTCCTGGGTTATATTTTTCCAGTCTTACCCTCTGTTCTGTTACATTTACCGGCCATGGATGCGGCTACTGGTGAGAACAGTTCATATACTGATATCACTTGTTACAGTTCTTGTTGGATTCTATGATTTGTACAAAAATGTTCCTCTTCTTAAGGCCACTGCAGCTCGCCTTTGCGGCCCATTTTTTGATTGGATAGAAACATGGGATATGGTTACTAGGATAAGGTACCTCGGAACAATGTTTTTCCTCCAAAACATTCAAAGGAGCTTGAATTGGCTGCTTCTTATGGCTCGTACGACCAAAGCATTAGTAGCTGTGATATCAAAACCATTACTTTATCCTCTTGGAGAAGTCATAGAGCTCATCTCTCCATTATTGAATATCTTTGTGGAGATCAGCGAGTTCTTTTATTCAACAGTATGGTCTGTGGTGAATTTGATCTACACCATGGTCACTGTCTTTGCTGAGGTTTTCTTGCGACCATTTGAGCTTGTATATAATTATCTCCACACTACTGGTACCTTTCTGACCACAGTTTTTTGTGGATACTATTAAAATCTCGGTATTAATCTTTCTTTCTTTTGCAATGCAGCAACTTTGCTTTTTCCAATCTTTGGTTGCATCTGGGAATTATTTCTTTTTCCTGCTCGTTGTGCTATTACTTTTGCAACTTGCGCCCTATCTTTAGTATCAAAAATATATTATTTACTCAAAGATATTTGGGAGACTATCAGCAGTACTTTCGAGTTTTCATTTCTATCAGAGACGGAACAAAGTTCATTCGATAGTTCAGCGTTGAAAGACCTTTGGAATGATCTCTTCTCTCAGGTCTGCAGAATATTGTTTACTCTTTTCTACTCATCTATTTAAGGGACTTCATTCCAACTGATGACGAAGTTTCTTATCAGGTTTTTCGAGCAATTAGGAGCATCATAAATGGTTTCGCTGCCTTTTTCATTTCGTGCAATCGTCATCGCTTGAGGTACAAACAAATTATCATCTTGCTATTATAGAATCCTTTGGATTTCAATAAGCTAAGTCCACAATAGAGTTACAAATGTTGATTTTGTTGGAGAGGTTGGAGGCCTCCAGCTCCATTTGCTAGATTTCGCCACCTCGAACTACACATGAATACAAAATTGGTTTCCTTTAGAATGTTGAATCATCTCCTCTATCCTCGTTATAAAATCTGTCTAAGAATGAACACAATTAACATTTCCCTAAGTCTATACATGTTAACAGAGCAAGATATTAAGAGAATTCATTGTAATGTATGAACTAACTGGTTCCATGCAGCTTATACAACCACATATGTGCACTCCCCCAGCACTTGACTCATTCCGTCAAGTTAACATGGCACCGTCGTCGTCTGTGTCGTCGTCGTCGTCGTGAAGCCCATGAACCAAAGCATAGTAACAAGGTAAACTTATCATGAACCTAATCATGTCACTGCAAAACTTGATTGCTGAGTTTGTTGTACTTTCTTTATCAAACTGTGCAACTTTGCCTGAGTCGATAACTGTTCTTGTTTATCTCAGGAACCTTATCATGAATGCGATCACTGCAAGTAGAGAGATCCTTAATTTTCAAGTTAGTTGACTCTATCGGAGTGTGTATCAACTGTACTCTTTCTAATGTTCAGAATGTGTTCATAAACTGTGAATGTTTAACCACCTGGTGATAAAATATAAACCAGATGAAAATTTATTTATTTAATATTTTTAATGGAACTGTAAATAACCTACTTAGGTGATATTGGTCTCATGGTTTGCAAAATCACGATTTAGTCCAGACGTACAAAATCTATTGAAATTGAATTTTATGGTGGAATCGGAGCTGAATTGTAGGGATTGTATAAGATCGGTGGGATCAGTATGATTTTGTGATCCTACGATTTTACACTTGAAATGTTATAATTTTTTATTCGGATTGAATCACAAGACATATAACACCGAAATTCGTTCAGAGTCTATATTTATTAATCCGTCTTTGATTCAAAAAAATATTATTTAAAAAATATTATTTA
>JBBPFQ011512213.1:0-18066 GCA_037974815.1 Kaempferia elegans | reverse complement strand
GGTTCTAGCCGACGTAGTAGTTAAGGACTGATCCTCGGTCTAATAATTATGTTAGCCTACGTTTGGTTATGTGTAATGTAATCAAACTTGTAATATGCAATCAATATTACATTACTACGTTTGGTAAAAGAGTTGTATGTAATCTTTGATTACAATGGTGATTACATTCTTTTATTTAGTGCGCATTATTTTTTTATAAGGAATGTAATTCGTATGATTATAAAATGACAAAAATATCCTGCGATCTCTACCGGCGGGCGGCAGCGAGGGAGGTGGTGTAGATGAATTTGTTGAGGACGTGCTTTGATGAAATAAGTTAGGGGTATTTTTGGCATATTAAATTTTGGGTTAGAATGTAATTCAGATTACATAGGACTTGATTTGTACTCTAGGTTACAAAAGTTTATTAACTTTTATAATCAAGATTACATTGCATTATAGGATTAAAATGATACCAAACAAGTAATCAGTCTTGATTACATTACAAGTTTGATTACGCCTTACCAAACGTAGCCTTAGTCTATTTAATTCAACTAAGTAATGTCAATCCCCAATCACAGTTAAAAATATACCAGTTTTCTAAATATGAATAGATGAACACCAATCATCAATAAGATATAGAAAAACAGAAAGAAATAGAATCTATCATATTTAAAAACAGAATATTTGTATGTAACCCAACTTTAAGAATACGTACCTGTTCTTCCTTGAGAATCACAGGAATTTAGAGAGATCCCCAAAGAAAGAATGCTTACTAAATCTTCCAAGTCATCATATCGAGCTGCCTGAAAAAAAAAAGAAGGAAAAAACAATCGCATAGTGGAATGTTTAGCTTGGTTCTGCTATTAAGGTATACTGAGCTGAACAATCAAGTTGGATGATGCAAGTTTCGGGCAAGATTAGGAACAAGTGCAAATGTATTAGATATATATTGAACAACTTATCAAGTCATCATTTACTAGTTTTATTGAGAAATCAGTTTAAGTCCGGATTCAGGATGATGACAATGAATATCTTTGGTGGCTCAAAGAATATATGGTACATAGGCCTAAATAAGTTTAAAACAGAAATAGATCCTCAAAAAAATGAGCGACGATTCATTGAATAACTCAACTCAGAACAAGATTAAATGGACTTTAAACTGACTGTAAAAGGTTGGACAAATCATACACATGGTACTGGTATATTGTGTCGTATGATGTCATGACTCACAACAAATCACAAATGATATGAATGATCGAAATAGGTAAGATAGTAGAAATTAACAGTATATAGAGCAGTACCAAGCCACATGGACTAATTTGCAATGTGGCCAGGCTAATAGTTATAAATCATTATGTAATAGTCCTTTGCATAATATATTAGGCTATATTTCTCATTTTCTTTCCTAAGTTTACAGACCTAACAAACTGATATAAGCTTTCAAGTTGGTTGTCTTTGGCCACTATAAACTACTTACTGCAACAACTACCCACTTAACAAGGAACAAGTATCTTCACCAAACCAATTCCAAGGATAACGACTGCTATAATCTCATAACAGCAAGCATATAAAAACTTTGGAATGAATCAAACAGTTTCATGTCATTCTAAACTGGAACGATTGTCTATCCTAAAAATGTCAAGGGTATTCATTCAAAAAGTTAAACACAAAAGGTTTACACTCTTATCCATCCAAGTCATTCTGTCATACCTTTATAATCCACAATAGATAAAGAATTTGTGATGTGGAAAAAAAAAAGTGCTAGCAATTTCCTTTTCAGAATTTATATGTTCTAACTAATGACTAACTCAGGTAAAAAAGATGCAATATCAAGAAAAATGGTGCAATGATGCCAACAAAAAAGAGAATAGACAATCAATGAAAAAAATCTTACAATGATTTCTGTATTGTTCTCACTTTAATTTAGTGTGTATGTAATTTTCTCAAAGAAACACATGATCTATTTTCTCACAAGGTCATTATAAAGTAAAGGCGAGACTTGTTAATTAATCAATTACAAAGACTTATCCATTGATCTTGTTAGCTATCAACTAGATTCTCTAAACAAACAGATGTGATTTAAGTTTCAGTCACCAAACCTAAATGATCCAAGATACGACAGCATCATAAACAATAAGATTGCAGACAAAGGAAACTAAAGGGATTTTATTTCCCCATCTCAGAAACAATTCAGACAGATTACATCCACAATGCCCAATTCAACTGTAAAGCACTAAATCTGCTGCACGGGGCCATCCTTCCTACCCTGAACGAGATTAAAAGTACAACTTGTGAAAGGCAGTGTAATAACGCTGGCGCACGACATGTGCTCGAAGAAAGGCGCAGCATCGAGCAGGAGGAAAACTAATTTGGAGAGAAACATGTGAAAGAGATGGCGATCGCGTTGAGATATGGGAGAGTGAAAGAGGAGAGAGAGGAAGAACCTCGAGTAAGGCATCGACTCGGTCGGCAGTCGCCTCGGCGGACGCGTCAGTCGCAATCTCCGTCGCCGTGCCCATCAAAACCTTGCGTGGCCGAACGAAGGTGCCGCCGCCGTCGCAGGGATTGCGATATATTCAAATAAACCCTTCAAATCCTTATATTTATTTCTTCTCTTTTATTTTTTAAATAATTGATTTATATTTAAATTTTCTTTTAAATAAGTGGTTAAATTTTTTCATCCTTCTAAAAATGGCTTGTAGTACACCATAGTAAGAATTTATATTGACGCTTAATAAACCACTTGAGCACCTTGTTTTTGAACTCGGATAAAGCCCCTAGGGTTATGTTGCAGCAGGAAGGTCGTTTAGTTATCTTTAAGATATTCACGGTTTAATTTCCAGTTACGATATATTTGTAGAGATTTTTCCTTCAAATGAGACTCGCAACTAATCATCTGTTTGGGAGGAGGTGAGGGAAGGGTAAATAAAGGGAAGGTAATATTTACCCTTGTTTGGGAAGGATGTAAACAAATGAGGTGAGGGGAGAGAGGGTAAAGTTTTACCCTCTCTTACCCCTCAAATGAACTATTTCCTTACACTCCAAATTGAGGTGTAAAAAAGTTACCTTCCCTTCCCTTTAATGAAGGGATGCTAGGTTTCTGGGCTGTCCGTCGTACTTTTCGATTTACCCTGATGATTAATGGAAAATTTCCAAGACAATTGTGGGTGCTACAGTTAAGTCAATGTAAAGGATGTTATGTAAAATTTAGAGACAAGTAATACAATTTGATTGTTGGAGGTTGATCTTATGAGATTGCGCGACAGTTGTGGGTGAGCAATTAATTCGATTTTATTTTGAATTGATATAGAATTGATTAATTCGATGATTATCAAATTAATTGATAACATTAGTCAATTGCTATGATATTTGCAGATTTATAAATTTTAAAATAGAGCTGATGATTTTTTTATTTTTTAAAATAAATTTTTAGATTAACCAAATTAAACTTTCAAATTATATCAATTCGAATAATTAATTCACACCTATTCGCATGGGCTTCCAAGTCCGTTTAGTTCAACCTATTCCCAATCCAATTTATCTCAAGTCCGAACAGCACCGAATGAAAGCCCAAACCGAATCCTAAGCCAATTTAGCTTAAGTCCGAACTGAACCGAATGGCAGTCCAAACCAAAATGAATCGATCAAACCCTAATCCAACACACTGATTAAATGATGTCATAAATTGCATTATCTCGTCCTAAATCAATATGTAATCATACTCACATATCGCATTAGTGAAAATACCATGAAACAAATTCAACTGGAGTTCCACAAGTTCAATGGCTCAGTATGAATTTCCAAAGATTATCGAGAGTCCTTTCTGAAACATCAGGCTTCAAAATTTTCTAGTTGATAACCAAATCGCAGGGAAATTTATACCAGGGTGGTAAGTTCTACTCATCGTGTGATTTTCGCTTCTTTTTCTTCTTCTTTCCTTCGGTCTCATTCTGCACCTCTACATCATCATGGCTCATTTTCTTTTTCTTCTTTGCAGTTCCATTCTGTTCTGCTTCATGGCCATTCAACTCGCCCAAGACATCATTCTTTAGCTCTTCCTCCAACTTCTGCTTCTTTTTCTTCTTCTTCTTCTTTTCAGGTTCTGGCTCTCCATCTGTAAGTTGGATCGGTTCATCGACTGCCATCGATTTTCCGTCTTCATTCTCACCTTTAGACTTCTTCTTACTTTTCTTTACAGAGGCCTCATCTATCTGTCCATCTGATCCATACATAGATCAATATTGATTAGGACGACAACAAACCATGCCATGCCGCAAGCAAAAATAAAACTAAAATGAACCACGAAAGTGAAGAATATGCAAATGAAACTCAAATGATCTTACATTATTAGATGCAAAAAGAACTCACTTTTTGTCAATGTTGTATAAAATAATTGTTTCACAGAGTAAATACTCCTTTTACTCTGTGATAAGGTGCACAATGTTGCAATGAACAAATGGAGGATACTCACCAGCATCCATCTCTGTGGCATTGTTCAAGGCATTCTCTATGGCAACTTTCATCACATCAACATTCTTCCGAGGTGCAACGCCTTTGTCGTAGAAATCGAGTCTCTCCTCAACCTGCTCACGGAGCTTCTGGCCAAATACAGAAGTATTCACCTCTGGAAGGGAATACTTACGGTAAGACTAATGTATATCCAAACCTAATTGCAGGAAGGAATAATATGCACTCTGAAAAAGACTTACCAGAGAAGCAGTCGATTCGGGATGCAATGGAGCACTTGTTTGCAAGATAGCGTGCTATACGACCCTTGTTTCGAGCAGATGCTCGGCCGATAAAGGAAGAATGGAAGATGAGTCCGTATTTTGGAGTATTTCCTTGAGTTTTAAGGGCCCTGTGGTACAAGAGGAGAAATATATAAATAAATAAAACATCAGCATCGAGAGTACTAGAAAGACAATGTGAACCTGAAAAGTGCTTTCTCTGCGCCAAGTATCTGGAGTGTAGACGAAGGGCATTTGGCTAGATTGGAAAGACTCCCCGCATGAGATATCAAACGAGCTCCAACTACTTCACCAATAAGAGAGGCCAAATTAGGAGCAATATCATTCATCTTTGTCACAAGGTACTCGTAGAGCTTCTTCCGGTATTCAGAAAGATTAATAACCCTCTGAGCAAATTGCTGGACATTAATCAAGTCAATTGGCGACAGATCTTGTCCTGAAAAAGAAAAATAAATAAAAAATGAGCCACAAAACATTGTTTTAGTAAATAAAAGTAGACTTGTTACCCATGGATGCTTTAGCTGCTTCTACAATTTCTTTTGCTTTCTCCTCGTCTCTGATTAATTCTGATAGTTCAGGAATATGATTCTCAGACAGGTTAGATTTATCCTCCACAAACTTTGCAATTTTGGCATACAGATAATTGTCATTGATGATCTTAACTAACTCTGGAAAATGCCAAGAATACCACTCTCTGCAACAAGGTGGAGCAAAACACAAATTAGCAAACCGTGTAAATAGGAAGATAAAGTAGCCAATTGAATAATGAGTTCCTTAAAATCTTGTGCCTCTATGGTTAAAGTCGAAGAATGACCAAGGAAAGAAATGGGATAAACAAGGTGTTGATAATTAGATAGTAACAAATAATATTGTCATACAGAAAGAGACAGTATGTCTATAATTAATACACATACCAAAAACATCAACTACAAAATAAAAATCAATCAGAATAAAATCCCATGTGGGACCAAACTATATATTTCAACACCCCCTCTCAAAGGCGCAGGGAAGATCACATGGGAGGAGGTCTTGCCAAAAAGACACATACCAAAGGGGTGTAGTGAGGAAGAGGCATCTTTTTCAGATGAGGAATTCATGAGGTAGCGTCAAGTTGACTGTGAAAACAAAGCTTTTGAGGCACATGCAGAGCTGATGAGGTAGTTGTGGACTTGCAGTATGTCAAGGCCACACTTGCAAGAGGTTCATTGAAGCATTAATGGAGTAGGAATTTCGTGAAGGCTATCAATATTTGGGAAGGCCACCCTTTTTTTGTTTTTGATTACACGAGCATGGCAACATTATGAATAGTAGTAGCCAGTTAACCTCAATTTTGGAAAGCAAAAAATCTAGAAAAATTTGAAGTTTAGGATAAAGTAAATATGTCCTTCAAAGATCATACGTATGTAAGAAATATCAGGTATGCGCCAACAACAGAGACTTAATTGTTGAGAAATGAAAAAAAAAAAAATAACACTGCAAATGAAGCAGTTCCCTGAAGAGAAAAAGGTTGTGCTTTCTTTGAGAACAAAGTTGTAAGAGTTTGAAATTATTCAGGAAAAATAAGGAAGAAAACCAACATATGTCATTAAAAAATAAGTTGTGAAAATTAAATTCTGCAGAGAAAATAAAATCTATATGGTCCAAACATGCTCAATTCCCACACTAAAACCTAGGTAGTACACACAAGTGAAAAGTGATTCGTTACAGAAAGAACAATTTAGTGATTAATAAATTCCACAGTGTTTCTGTATACAACCAAACACAAGTATTGAATAAAATCACACCAGGCTTTGATCTTCAGAAAGTTCACATTCTTAGGTTAAGTGACCAAATATTGATAACATACACTAAGGTGCGAGAAAAATAGAATTTGAGTACCCTAATCTCTAGCCTAGGCATATCAAAATTACACAAGCATTTACCTTAGAATCTCACCATAAGATAATAAAACAGAAATTGCTGACTATTCTTCCTAATTAGTTACCACTCTAGTAATCTAATTTTAATTGGAATTGGCCTAACTTGTAGTTAATATCAGGTAAATAATATGTCCAATATGTCTCCAAAAGAAACAAGCACATTTCTAATGTCTCATATTTAGCTCCTAGAATCCGCACTTCCCTAACCTCCTAAAAACAAAGTTAATACAATATCAAAGGTTAGCAGTGTGAGATATTGATGCAAATCTACACCTACTAAATATTCAGATGTCAACAAGATAGGTAAGGGCAAATAAGCAAACCTGACTCTCATTGAGAACGAGTTAATATCTTTATCCAAGGTATCCAGAAGGAAAATAGCCTGGATGACCATGTTATCCACCCGATTAACATTGAACTTTACCTTGGCTCTGCTATAACTATGCCCCAGACCAAGCTGAGCCTTTTCTAAGTCGGAAGGCTAGAACAAGAAGAAGACAACATATCAGATCAGATTGAACCACTCTTCCGACTGCAACAGAAACATATCTCAAAATCATAATCAGATTCTGACCTTTAAGTCCTTGATAAACCTATCAAAATGCAACCTCACACCGCGAAGGAGCTCAAGCACAAACTCGTTGCTCTGGCAAGGAATCTTAGTCAGCTCGAATATTTGCGACCCGACCTTCGGCTCCGCGACACCAAGGCTGAACTTTGCCTTCTTCCCGTCTTTCACCTTGGGAAGATTCAGCTCCAAGAAATTCCTCAACTCCTCGGTCATAAGCCCTAAACTCACACGAAGATCTCGAGATATCACCAACAGGCATCATAGGAATGAAAAAATCGAAGTACGAGTTCTGACCTTCGGATATGGCATTGCACTGGTTGAGTGCGTCGAGCGCGGAGGAGAAGGGATGGAAAGCAGCGAGCTTGACGACCTTCCCGAAGCGAGTCAGATCAAGGACGGAGTTCCGGACGGCCTCCGTGTTCTGGCCGATCTCGTCGACGCCGTAGGCATTGAAAAGCGAGTAGCCAGAGGCTGACTCGAAGAGAAGGTAGAGTGCCATGCTCGGAGGAGATCGAGTCCCACGCCTCTCTGGCTCGAGGTGGCGGCGCGAGAAGAAGCGTCAGCGAGTTGAGATAGCCAGCGATAGGGCTTTTCTCAGGGTTTTTGATCAATTACGTTATGCGAAAAGTTGAAGCAAATGGAGCACAAATCGAATCTACCTCAACTTTACCTCCATTGTGATTGGCAACAGAAAAGAGCTTCCCACTATGGATTTAGGTAATTATAACAGCTCCTATCCTCTTAAAAGACGTAATTACCTTTTACTAGTAATTATAACAAAATATAACGTCTATTCGAAGATTTATAAAGTATATTTTTATTTTCATTTTATTTTTCATATACACAAGGCAGTAATGGGATGATCAATTCTTGATAAGCACATCATATGCCTTTAGAAAAAAAAAAAAATCTTTCCCACCCTGACGTCTTAGCGGTCGGTTATAAATTGACTTTGACTTTATGATTTTTCTCCCTTGATCGTAGTAGACTATAAGCTCCTTTTGAGGACGAACTATGAGGGACGTCTAGAGTGAGCATAATCACCCTATAATATAATTATAACAAAATATACTACTTATTTGAAGATTTATCAAAATACATTTTTTTATTTTATTTTTAGGAAAATTTAAATAAGCATTCCAAATTACCAACTGATAATGTCTCTCCCGAAGTATAACTTATATACACACCCAAATATCGACATCCAAAATATTCATTACCGTTGGGATTCGAATTCTAATCCTCATATTTATTCTCTTAAATATTTTAAATATGAAAAACAAGAAGATCAAGACATGAGACTAGATTACGAGTCTATTACAGTTAACCACGCGTTAAAAAGAATTACACATAGTTAGGAGTACATGGAAAAAAAAGACTAAAACACACGCACAAAAAAACATGTTACTCGAACAACTACAATCATATAGCTTTACATCATGACTTGTGTAAATATGCCTTTCAAAAACACTTCAAAACGACCGTTATATAGTCATAATATCCAAGATACAATAAATAACAATGAGATACCAAAAGCATAAACCCTAGCTAAACAGTATCCAAATGCCTTGAAGGAATTCAATCAGATAATCGCTTGCTAAGAGTAGAGGAAACTTAAGATGTCCCTAGATAAAAAGAACATGGATACGGATTCATTCATAGGTATCTCAAATGCAACCCACAATTCACATTCTACATTAGGCTTTAACACAGAGAGAATATTATTTATAAATACTAAGTCCACCTCGAACCAAGGTGGAATTTTATATACAATCCATGAATCAAATAATAAACTAACATCAGGTGCTGTTGTTAATTCATAGTCCTCAAAGAATTGGAGCTCAAAATTCTGAGACCCTTGTCATAGCCCTAAACTAAAAGCGAGATGGCTGTTACCTGTTGAAATTCTGACTGTGGATCGACCTTTCTTTGTGTTTGAGAATTGTCTTTCATACTAGACAAACATGCTCGGTCTTGAATCTTGTCGAAGACCTAATTATTAGACGTCGTTAAGGGTTTAGAATTAGTGTTTCTTCTGTGGTTACACTGCTTCTGGACCACTAGGGAGTGACTCATAATCATTCTTGCAGTGAACTATGCCGTTGTAGGAATCAACTGGAATCCACTTCAAGATCACAGCAACGATCATACTGACGGCGCCGATCACAATGCTAAGCCACCAAAAATGCCAACTGAGAGGGACTGTGCTTGCAAAGTCCCCAAGGAACTCCACTATGATAACTTGGAACACGACTGTTGATGTTAAGACGAGCACAAACGTCCAGTTGCCAAATATACCACTCAGCACGTTAATTTTCTCCAGTTCACGACTGTTAATCTCATTGAAAACCTGAAGCATCAGGAGTAGTTTTTAAGTTTAAAACAATTCTAATCGACGTAATTAAATGTCAGGCAAAGGAAACTATTTAATCAGAATAAACGGGGGTTATCTATTTCCTAGAAACACTGAGTTTATAAAAAAAAAAAATTATAAGAAACTCGGAATAACACTTTTTTTAATGAATTGTGGACGTTGTACAACCACTGTTCCTAAGAAAGTGAAAATAGAAAAATGAAAATTATGAGAATATTTACCACCACCATTTCATATTCATTTCCCCCCATTTCATATAAGTTCCTTTTGCATTTATTGTAGTTATTGATGATATAATTAAATTTGTCAATAATAAAAAGAGTAGACTCATCTACTCTATAGATTATTGATAAATCATACATATATGAATTTGAAATCATTGGGAAAATAATCTGTTTTCTCAAATTGAGAATAAAATGAAAAATATGGAAAATTTTAATCAAATGCAGCCTAAATCTATCTGAATGGATCTTTAAAGTGAACGGCCAACTAGATTTTAGAAATTTTCGTCTAACAAACAAAATATTTTGTGTAGTAGGAGTTGTTACCTGGCAAAAAACGAATGTGTTGAATATGAATGTATTGAGAAGGATGTCGGAATCTGGACCTTCAATTTTGAGAAGTTTCTTCCCATCAAACATTAGAGCTCCCAACACTATCAGCTGAAATATGCTCTGCCCAATTATGTTTCTCCACATGACTTTGGTGATGAAATCTTCATCCCTCCCAACAGGTGGTCTTCTCATCATACTATCATTTGGTGGCTCGGTTGCTAATGCCAGAGCACCCAGTGTGTCCATGATCATGTTCACCCAAAGCAACTGGACGGCAGTGAGAGGAGCACGACCTAAAAATTGCATGAATGGAAACTGTATCACCAATTAGCAAGAAACAAACTTTAAAAAAAAGTAACATTTTTAATAGGAAAATTTTCATTTCATAACAAACAAGTCTATCAAAATTTAAAATCATCAGAGTATCCTGAGTATTTAAAAAAAACCTAAAACATATTTTGACAATTTTAAAACTTTAGGGGCATTTAAAATAGGAACATTTAAAATATATAGGAAAGTAGTCTTCAAGGGCCAAAGTAAAAAAAAATCTAATATTTTTAATAAGGATGGGGAGTACCAGTGATGCATGCAGAAAAAAAATTGAGCATCAGAGCAACAACGTTAACCGTCAACTGGAATTGAACGAACTTTTGTATATTGATGTAAACTGCACGACCCCATTTGGTTACATTAATTATAGAAGTGAAGTTGTCATCTAGGACGATAACATCAGCACTCTCTTTAGCAACCTGTACATGGTCGATAATCCAAATTCAGAGATCAGACAAAGGTGACTAAACATCATACCAATAGTTCAAATGCAGAAAAGTTCCGTTTTAATGGTTCTGAACAATCATTGTAACTCTGGCAATGGATTGACTTGTGGTGAGTGTTGGCACAGCACAACATAGATGAATAATGCTGATATCAAAACTAGCACTAAATCAAACTCTAGACCTTGCTTATCTAGTCAGGTAGTGTGGATAATAAAAGTAATTTGATTTTCTGTAGTTGGATTAGCATAAAATTCAAATTTTTAAGTAGCAACAACTATATCAACTTAAATCAAAATTTGATGCCAAAGTGCTTCTTTATTCTAGGAATCTTGCAGAAACATCTCTTTCTTAGTCAGGAACTTGAAACCAGTTCCGGGATGGTATAGAATTATTGCAATATATTCAAGAAGAAGATAATGGTTTATTGTGATCCCTTGGGCACAAAAGTGAGAATTTCTTATTCTGCTGAGTTAGCATGATTAATGTTGTCCTTAAAGAAGGATAAACCTAAACACACACACAAACAAAACTGGGCCTTAGGTGAGGCACAACTCGGTCGTACAAATAGGATGAAGTAATTATTACCTGGAATTTGATTGAATTGACTCTCACTATTTCATTTAATAAAAAATAATGAGTCAATTCTAAGATCAATAATGGCAACAATCAGAGGCTGAATAAAGTTTCCGTGGATCTTGGAAATAAATGGGAAAGAAATTTGTGCTGATACCTCAGTGCCTGCAATACCCATTGCAAAGCCAATGTCTGCCTCATGTAGCGCCGGAGCATCATTTGTGCCATCACCTGTCACTGCCACAACTTCATTAAACGTCTTTCTCAACCTGGTTACTAGAGTATGTTTGTCCAAAGGCAGAGACCGGGCTAATACCTGTAAAGGGCATATAGATAACGACATCTTTTTTATAAAAGTAGATGCAATCGTAATTTAGACATTAAGAAGCACCATATTGAAGGTAACTTGGTAGTATTCTCATTAGTTTAGCAAAGAAACCTGAAGTTTGGGAATTAAATCTTTCATCTCTTCAGGGCTCTTGCTTCGAAATTCTGGTCCTTCTACGGCTAAACCATCTTCAGTCAGAATGCCACACTCCTTTGCTATAGCTTTAGCTGTATTTATGTTATCCCCAGTTACCATCCGAACTTTAATACCAGCAGCTATACAAGCCTGCACAGCTTCCTTGACTCCTGAGCGAACTGGATCTTTGATTCCAAAAACAGCTATCAGTGTGTAACCAGCAGCAGGGATTTCTTCATCATCCTGATTAATGCGTATGTCTTTAAAAGCCAAGCAAAGTGTCCTTAATGCTTCACAAGCAAAGCTGTTGATGACTTTCATAATATCCTCCTTGTTTTTTTCAGATAAAACTATGGTTTTCCCCTTACTGTCAATCATACTGTCACACATCTGTAGGACAATTTCAGATGCACCTTTACAGAAAGCACGAATCCCTCCACTGGGTAATTTGATGAGGGAAGACATCTTCTTTTTATCTGAATTGAAAGGCTCGACTTTCAGTTTACTGCAATTCCCATGTTTGGATTCTAGATACCTTTCCAAGTTCAAACCAAACTCTAACAATGCTGTTTCTGTTGGGGTACCCAGTATGGTGGCTTTTCCATCTCTGTCTCTCACCACTTCTGAAGTACTATTCTCAAAAATACATTGCAAAAGGACTCCTAAAACTTCTTCAGAAATGGTCGACTTGAGATAGGTAGAAGTCTCAGTACCCCGAATAGATTTAGACATCTCACACATCCATAATTTGTCTACAATCATGTGATTAGTTGTCAGAGTACCAGTTTTATCAGTGCAAATGCAATTAGCTGATCCCATGGTCTCACATGCAGACAGATGCCTCACTAGTGCCTTCTCATCCATAAGCTTCTTCATCGCAAAAGAAAGACTCAATGTTACAGATAACGGTAGCCCTTCAGGAACTGCAACTACAATGATGGTGACAGCAATAGCAAAATAGTTGAGTATTGTTAATGCATCTGCCGGAAACCATTTGAAGCCCATATGATATGCCTTATTAAATAAAAGCCTTCCTAACAAAACACAAAATGTCATTGTTGCAAATGCTAGACCAATCTTTCCTATTATTGTTGCAACACCATTGAGTTTGACTTGCAGGGGTGTTTCATCATCTCCGCCCTGACTCAATGTCTCCATTAGTTTTCCCCACTCTGTCCTCATTCCGACAGAAGTAACAAGCATTTTAGCAGATCCATCTTGCACCTTGGTACCAGCTAGTAGAAATGGTTTTCCATTTGACACATACTCTGGTTCACTCTCTCCGGACAAGCTTGATGCATCTATTAACAAGGAATATCCAGATGTATATAACCCATCAGCAGGAACTCGATCTCCAATTGAAAGATGAACTATATCCCCAATGACTAAATCATAAATAGATACCTTTTGCCTGTAGCCATCTCTAGTTACCTGAATAGAGATCTTCTTCTTTTCTTTATCCAGATCTCTGAACTGTAATGATTGCTTGTAGTCGCTCACTGAAGTCACTGTCACTACCAAGAAAATGCTGAGGGTAATTCCTATTCCATCATACATACCTCTAGGCCACCCTTCAGTGGCAAGCCCTACAACTACAGATACAAATGCACAAGCCATGAGAATGATCAATGTCAAGTCATGTAATGCATCCCATACATACATCCAGAAACTACGTGGAGGTTTCTCATCATATTTATTGACACCATAAATTTCCTGTCTGATGGGTATGCTAGTTGTTTTTATGCCATCATCAAGCGAAGCACAGATCTTTCTTGCAATTCCTTGAACTCCTCCATGTTTCTTCAGTGCCTTTTTATCATGTCCACAGGCAATAGATGCCAACTCATCTGCGTTTATACAAAAACCGGCACTTCTTACCTCTTCTGGAAGATGGTATTCAGTTTGTGCACCAGCTGCATCAAAGAAAATTATGATTGAAACAAGAACTGGAAGACTAAACTTCTGCCATTCAGTAAACTGAGTTCATACCGTCAATAAATTGCAGAGCAGCTCTTTGTACATAAAGAGCAACTCGGATTTTTTCCTGCGCAGATAACATGTGCCATTAGCATATCTTTCTTGATAAGAATAGCAACCAAGGGACAACTATCATTTAAGAGAATGCAAAGAATATTTTTTGCGCTTGGAACCATGTCATACAGCTAGTGAACTTACTATGTTTTTGAAAGAACAAAAAATATGTTTTTTAGCTTTGTTTTATGCTTCATCAGCTACTCCATGGTATTTCAACCATATCTTTTTGAAGAAAAAGGTAAATTGGCCAACAGAGTTCCAATACATAAAACTAAACAACAATTATTGATCTGGAAAACAAGAACATATATTATGTATAAGTATGTTCAAAGCTTGACTCTTAATAGAAAATATTTCACAATTCAATAGTCTCTCTCTATATACAGAATAATAATGAGGTATCAAATTAGAATAGGCAACCCACTCAACACGAGGAATCATTCAAGGCGATGCAGCAACAAGACGACCAATATCACACAAGAACAAGCTAATAAAGAGAGAATATATCTAAATTGAAGATTGATTTACATGAGAATTTGAGGGTCGCTTTATAGAGGAAACAATGTCTCATTCCCCTATCTTACTCTCCAAAAAAAAAAATGGAGGGTCTAAATGCTCCTAATTTATAATGGCTCGTAAATGCATAATGATAGGTCTTACATTTTTTTTTTGTAAATCAAAACATAAAACATAAAAAATAATTTATCTACTACATTATTCTTCCCTACCAATAGTATGTGCATAATGGCTAGACAATAATTAGCTTCACCCAAATCTGGCAAATGTCCATTTTGTGGAACATTAAGGGCATCTAATGAGAATTACTTTTACCAATCACAAAAATATAAACTAATTGTTATTTAATATTCCTTGAAAGGAATACGTTAATATGAAGACTAACAGGAGGACAATTGACTTTGATGAGATTTAGGCAGACCACACAGTCTCATGCTGGAACTTATAATAGGCATTTCACTAAATTTTACAAAAATTCATAACTCAATCAAAAGTTAGATAGAGGTGAGTAGTGTAATGTAAAAAATAATTTGCAGCAGAAGATAAATACTAGAATTTTATAAAAATCAAGTTACAAAATAAAATCGCACAAAAAAACTAAATTACAAATGCAACGATAAATCTTATAAATACACTGATAAATCTCAATCGAATTGCAACAATGAAAAACAATTAAGCACGACAAGAAAAACTAATTAATTGGCCCATCGGTTTGGTCGAATTTGATTATTGTGAGATTTTATCCTTGTGCATCTCTAGGTTATTACTTATTAGTAGAGGTTTGCTCCATTGCCTTGATTAAAGGAGCAGATTGGCAATTCTAATAATGGATGTCACACTAAACTTGAAGGAACTATTGGCGTAGGAACTTATATAATCTTAAACCATGTTAAATAATTTGTATTAGTGTTGTATTGTTTCCATAATCTTATTTTCATTGTGTTATTATTTGATCTCAACACACACCTACCCTTCTAATATTTGAATTTAATGTTGTGATTTTAAGAAAATTATACGATTGTGTATGTGCCATAGCCTTACATTTTATTATTCTAAAGCATTCAAATAGTCATCTTCTTATAAGCCAATGACATGGAATAACATTCTCAGATTATAATCTATAGAAAGAAGCTTGTCAATGAAATTCTTTACGAATAATCTGGGAGAGACAATCTATATATTGGAGAAGAAGTAGAGAGATAGATATAAGACATTACTGAAATTCTCCCAAATATAATACATCGACAAAGTACTAACAGGTTCAATATAGAAGATCTAAGAAGAAATCTCATCCGGTGTTGCATAACATAGTTATCTCAGCATGTGTCCAAAGACAACAGTGCGAGAGAGATGCATTTCACAATATGCATTCATGTCATTAAAGGTTATGCACACTTTTACTATAAACATATACCTATGCACGTATATATTCAAATCTATAGATATATGCGTGTATGTGTGTGAAAAAATGAAAAACAAAAATACAGAAAATAATTAATTATGAATGCAGAATGGCAGCAGAAATATTCGTAGTATGATCGGAATGTCTTCCGAAGCATGTACTGAGTATTAGTTGAACTTGTGATATGAACGTCAAGCCTTAAAAAAAAATGTCAATTGTCCTTAAAATGAAACATACTTTTTAAATTTTATCCTCCAGGTCTATAGTTTTTATTCATTTTTTTCACTTCATATTCCTGCGTCTACAATCATTCATTTGATCTACACATTAACTAGAACCACAATTCCCTGGTTTGAGACAAAGTCAAAAGTCAATAAAAAAACATAACAATGAGGACAAGCCAATAGAAGAATTTGAACAACGTTCAAGGTCAACCACGAAATTTAATGGAAGTTTCAAAATTTTCAATCTTCAAAGCTGAAGATACAGTTTGCCATCTTTCTCCGGAAGATTTGGCTGGCGACGACCAATATGATCGTAATCAGCCAACAAGCGCATTGCGGAAATTCCTGCAGACGTGCGCTACCGTGCGCGCCTCGTTCCTCAAAAGAATGAAAGGGACGCGATCCAGATCCCCAATTACGCGCGGCAAGAAGAATGAGAAAAACAAAACAAAAATGCAATCGCATCGGAATGCAGCAAGAACCAAGTCCGATCCGGTCAAACAATCTAGAGAGATAGAGAGAGAGAGAGGTGATGGATCGATTTTGTTACATGAATCTTTAGCTTCTTGGCCTCGACGACCGATCGCTTGTCGAGATCAGGGACCATGCGGAAGCGGCGTCGGCGGTTCTTGACGACGGCACCGACTGCCCTCCGCCACTGGCGCTGCGCGTCCTCCGATGGGTTCTTGTGCGCCACTTCGAAGTTCCGCTTCAGGAAGCTCTCCATCCTCTCCATCTTCCTTCCCCTCCTCTCCTTCCCCGTCTCCTCTCCTCTCCTCTCCTCTCGGAAGAAGCTCTACCCCCTTCTATTTATGGTACCCATCGAATGGCCTCCCTCGTTCGTAACCCGACGGGTCCTACTTTTGTCCCTCCAAGTCGCAAAGAACGAAATCCATGTGAGTGGCTTTATCTAACCGTCGGATCTGATTTATTTAATCTTACCTGTTAAATTTTAACGGTCAAGATTATGAGACTTAAATTTGACGGATGGATTAGGGCCCTTCGCGCAGATTGAGTGGAGAGACCTTTTTTCCAATCCTATGAGACAAACAAAATGTTCGTTGATCGTTTTGCTTCTTTCCATAAATGTCGTTTGTTTTTTTATTTTTAGTTGGCAAGTTTACGTCAATTAATTGTGGATCGATTATATCCCATAGAAATTTCTTCTCACGCGATTAAGATATATTGTTAAGTGCTCATAGCTGATAATCTATCAACTCAATATTTTTTAGATCAATCATACTGATTCGGGAATTTATTAGAGGCTCTGTACAAGAAATGTTAAGGTCAAAGTCAAATACTAATCAACAAAGAGCCATGTCAATTTTCAACTTTTTCGACCAAATGTATTTAGATAGAACTCAACAATCCGACTTGGCCACTAGGCATGATTATACAACTATTGATCGCTCGACATGACTTCTCACTCCATCCATAACCATCACTTCATTAAATGTGTCATTAATACACTGGAAAAATAAAGAGTTAATCATTAATACACTGGAAAGATAAAGAGTCAATCATTAATGCACTGGGAACATAATGAATCAGTGAATGTAGTATAAAAGAGACTTCACACACCAAAGGGAAAGGAGATTTTTTCTTTTATCAGAAAGCTCTCCTCTCCACTATTCATCTTCTTCGTACATTTTTTCATCATCTCACCGTGTCTTACTTAAGCGTCAAAGTGGCAATGTCGGGTGTTGGAGCAATTGTTTAGACCCATGATTTTGATGGTTTGGGCAAAGTTTAAGTTAGGACTTGCATTGTATATGATACGCATGTGGAGTGTACAAGAGTACAGGTGCAAGTTGATGAAGTCCATGGAGCGGAGTTCTGGCAGTTGAGGAAGTCCATAGAGCGGAGCTCTGACAATGTTGGTGAAGTTCATGGAGCGGAGCTATGGACTAATGATGATGGAGATGACTCT
>JBBPFQ011511125.1:0-18069 GCA_037974815.1 Kaempferia elegans | reverse complement strand
TGAACCAGGTGATGGACCACATTAATTTTGTAGCCGGATTGCGACATCAATCCGGCCACAAAATCGGTGTGGTCCATCCCATGGTCCATAAATTTATGGACTAGGAGATCTTTGCTAGTCAATTTCAGGTGATAGATATAGTCTATTCAATGAGATTGGAGCAACAGAAACTCATGGGAACTCACCTTTTTTTTTTTTTTTGGTGTGTGCGTGTGTTCTTCCTACAGAGTATGTCCTTTCTGTAAACACTCAACTTCTTCCAATCTCTGTCCTCCTGCAACAAAAATATTTTCTTCTATTAAACAAACATCTTTTAAGAGCACATATTCAATACAAATAATTTTCCATCTTGGTTTTCTCTCTCAATTCTTGCTTCCTTTGGGTTTCTTTGTTCAAGATTCTACAATTGGATTGTAGTGATAACACATTAAGCACATGTAATGGTATTTAGCTAACAAACAACACCAAGTGGCACTTGTTTTTGTGAGCCTGACAGTGAAGTTCTCTACAGTTTGATTTTATCACTAACTTTAAAATGATTCATAATTAGTTGTTATCACATAAGTGAGACACATTGTAAACTTCATTTGGATATTCTTTTTTGTGATAGCATGAAGACATGAGTGCTGAAAAAAATAAAAGAAATAAATGCATAATCTTCATCGCATCATGACAGCTCTTGTGATAGCTTTCTTTAGAATTTTCAAGTATTCTATTTTCTTTTTCTTGTCTCTTTCTAGCAACAATGAAAAATAATAAAAGGAGAAACTTATGTAATCTTGTGGATGCATTTTATGATGACTTATCTGTTGGCAATATTCATTCTTTCCTATTATACCTTTATTTACTGTTTTCAAGCATAATAATAAATAGGAGAAAGAAGTAAATCATTAAAATAAAAAATAAAGGATGGCAATTTGTGTTATGTTATGTTAACTACTTTATAAATAAATTATATTATCTGTAGTAATTAAATTATTGTATAAAAAAATTGCACCATAATATATTATTTTTCATATTTTGTTAAGTCTGCGAGATTGAAATGATCCAGCGTTGGAAACTTAGCTGCTGCCGTCCACAAGTATTTAAATCCAATTTTTCTCCTTATTATTAATTTTCTGTTCAATTAATCACAAAATATTAATTAATTACAAGACTTGGTCCAATTGTTTCTTTCTCAAGGTTCAAAACAAATGGAAAATGACAATTCTTGAGTAATTAAAGAGAGATTTATCTGGTCATTAGCTGTAGGTTTGTCCCTAATTGGTAATACATATATGAAGCATTCAAGCACACACAATCCAAGTAAAACCCAAACTCAACTCGAATTCAAAACTTCCAGTCAATTAAAACATCAGTATCGGATTCAAATAACTGAAAATAATACCTTTTTCGCCACCCCTTTCTTGTTCCCAACGATGCCCCCTCTTCCTCCACGAGCATGAAGAGATCATATTATGCTGAAGAGCCAGCAGATTGATGCCGCCTCAGTTTCTCCAAGGTACCTTCAATCTTTACTGCCATTGAAACATATAATTCTGATAATAATTGGGTCGAAAACAAGCCAACACTGATGATCTTATACCAGACTTTGCAGCTCCAATGCAGCAAGCATCACTTTTGCTCTTTGTCGGCGTAGTGGTAGCTTCACTTCTTGTTGGTTTTGCACTCATGGCGTTTTGCTGGGGGTGCAGGAAGCAGAAGGGGTCGTTGTGGAAGATTGCCAACTCCACCAAAGGCCCCATTTGTAAACTCCATCACCATCTTCTTCATCATCTGTGGAAAAAAATTGTGGATGAGTTAGTTTTGTTTCTGTGGAATTTCAGTTCCTGATTCCTTCAGTGGCAATCTTCGAATGGTTTCTTACTTCAGCTATCGAACTCTGAAGAAAGCAACAAAGGATTTCCACCCGAAGAATCAACTAGGCGGAGGTGGATTTGGTCCAGTCTATAAGGTATCTATCTTGTTCTTCATCATCGTCATTGAGCTCTATGCAAGACTATATTTCGTGAACAGGGAGTGTTAGATGATGGAAGGATCATTGCGGTGAAGCAACTAAGTGTTGGGAAATCTCAGCAAGGCGAGTCGGAGTTCCTTGCAGAGGTCAGAATGTTGACTAGCATCAAACACAAGAATCTAGTTTGCCTCGTTGGGTGCTGCTCGGAAGGCTCAGAGCGCCTGCTCGTCTATGAGTACATGACCAATGGAAGCTTGAACGAGATCATATCTGGTTTTACTATCTAAATTTTCCTATAGAACATATTGACTGCTTTGTTTGCTTGTATATAATCATGGTTTTGAAATGTTGAGCATGATGATCAAATAGGAAAGAGTGGGAAATGTCTAGACTGGAAGACGCGATTTGAAATCATTGTCGGAGTAGCGCGGGGATTGCAGTACCTGCATGAGGACTCCAACTTGAGGATTGTTCACAGAGATATCAAGGCCAGCAACATCCTCCTAGATGAGAAATTTCAGCCTAAGATCAGCGACTTCGGTCTGGCCAAGTTCTTCCCAGAGGATCAAGCTTATCTCAGCACGAGATTTGCAGGAACTCTGTGAGTTAATTTTCATGTTGTAGGACAGTTTATCAAAAGTCGTCCACATAATAAATTGTTAGTGATATTTGTTCCCCCAAAAGGAACCCTACCTATAACACAAATTGGCACACTAGTCCACTCTGAGGTTAAAAATGAACATTTCAACCATTGAAGACCCTAAAATAGGTTAGCTTTGCCCTAAATTTGAGTGCAAACTGATTTACAAATTAACTTGAGCTCTTAAAAATCCCATTCTTTGTCATTTTTCAACTCACAAGCTGGTTTGTAAATTAACTTGCTATTTGAAAAGTATAAATTTACACAATATTCAACTTCAAGACAGTAGAAGTTGAACATTAAGCATCCAAGACAGTAAAGTAGGTCATTCTTGTTCCAAGTTTGGGCATCAATTGATTTGCAAATTAGCCTACTCTCCTAAAATATGAGGATCATTTTACAAATCAACTCGGAGTGTGTCATAGCAATTGATTATGTGGGGAAGCTCTTGCTAAAACCCATATATGATGATAATTTTTCTGTAAAATAGTTCAACAAAATCATTCCATAGCATTGTCTAAAATTCAGAGGGTACTGTGCACCTGAATATGCTCTGCGAGGTGAGCTTTCAGCCAAAGCCGACATCTACAGCTTCGGTGTTCTTGTGCTGGAGATCATCAGTTGCAGGACCAATACGGATCTTTCTCTTCCTATTGAGATGCAATACCTTCCAGATTATGTAAACTCTCATCTCCCTTTCCTTGCTCCTCCATTTCTGAATCCATCTTCAGTTCAACTTAAAATCTACACAAACAAATAAAATAAAGTTAAAGCAATTTTCATCTTGCAGACATGGAAGCTATATGAAAGATCAAAGGTGAGGGAAATAGTGGATCTAAAATTACTAGATGAAGGAGCAGTGGAGACAGAAGTGTTGCAGGTGTGCCAAGTTGCTCTGCTGTGCCTTCAGCTACACCCAGACTTGAGGCCTCCAATGTCTGAAATAGTGGCCATGCTGACTTGTAGGGCTCAGATATCTTCTACTCCTGTAAAACCAACATTTTTGGGTCCTAGTTTGTTCATGTCGGACACCCGGTAAACATTAATATGGCAATTGCAGAACAGTGGGAAGTCAACTAGTTATATGTTTCAGATTTGTGTAGCAACTGTAAGGCTGAATCTTTCAAGTTAGAAGCTTTACAAGTTAAATAAAGATAATGCTGCAGCAATGTTTTGAATAATTATCCATGTTGCAAGTGGCTTTTTATCAATCAAGTCTGTAAAACCTAACATAAGCTTGACAAATCTCATACTTCTGGTTTTGCATAGAAGTTCATCACATTGTAGCGAATAGTGAATCGAAACAAGCACTACTGATGATCAGATCGCGGTATCATCTTCTAAATCTTTCTCCAATTTCAGAAAACCTTCATGAAAAGCAAACAAAATCTTTACCTGTAGAGTCTCTGAAGCAGAAGCTGAATCGATAAGCTTTTTTGAAAATGTTAGCACCAAGACAACTCCGCATATTTCTACTCTTCACTATTCGACTCCACCTGAGCTCCATCTTTCATCAGATCCAGTAAGCCCCTTCCCTTCTCCAATAATCATTCGAATGCATTTACTTTGATCTCATTGACAAGCGCCCTATCGGCAGACGTCTCCAGTGCTGAGGATATAGAATAGAGAGATATTACTTCTCCGGCACCGACGCAGGCGGCAGTGCTTAAGCAACCGGCGGCGTTGCCGGTGAGCGACGATGAGATCGCTTGAGCTATGGGAGGAGAAGAAGGCCGACACGATCGAACCCAGGGAGTTTGAGCATTTTTTATTTTCATTTTCTAAAAAATTGTATTTTTCAGATTTTTTTTAAAAAAATGATATTTTCTATTTTTTTTAAAGAAAATGCTCGTTCTTTTTTTTTTAAAAAATAAACATTAACAAATATAAATCAAATACTAATTTCTAAAATATATATTTTTAAAAAATGGAGGAAAAAAAAATGAGCCTCCTAAAAGTCGGCGGACAACCGAAGGATCTATGAACTAAGAAAACAAAATTAAAAATCACTCTTGTTCACCAATACAAGTTGGTTCGGCCATCAAAACCCTAAGAAAGTATTCGGCTTATTTTAATAAGGAAATATTAAATTATTATTAATTTAATCTAATGATATCTGATTTAACTTATATGATTTGGTGTTAATTATATAATTAATTTCCCCTGATTTTTCATCAAACAAATTAATTCTTATGTTTATTTATCTTGTAAAAATAATCATGAAAAAAAAAGAAAAAACTTATGCTGTATTCTAGTCCCGATGACTTGACCTTAAGCTCAGGAGACCATGAGCTTGAGTAGCCTAGTCAGACAATCTAACAAACTCACAGGCCGGTCGAGAGCTCACGACTAAACCATAATCGCTCAAACTCACAGACCGGCTGTGAACTCGGGACCAAACTTCGCTCAAACTCGCAGGCCGGTCGCTATTGCATTTTTTTTATTTTACATAATATAAACTAAGTGGCCCTTCAGTGACTGGAGGTAAGAAGGAGCATCAGTTCATCCAGTATCAGTTCTTGGTGCAACGTCAAATTGACTCAAAATACATACTATCTAACAAATTTCAAGTCAAGTTTCAATAGGTTACAATAATCTGACTGCATTAAAATGTGCATGCAAAGTTGTAAAATACCAACGAGAAAATAACCATCCTCAATCAGCGTCTTCAATCTCTTCATCCTCTGGCACACCTCGAAGATATAAAACATTGTTGCACCTGCACAATGGAAACAAGATTAATAAAAAAAAAATAATACTAAAGTTCATGGAAGAAGATTTTGAAAAGTCTACCTTATGAGAATCTCCCCCAGGTTTCCAGTAAATTGGCCGTCGATGAATTCTTCAGTGTTGGCCAACTACAGTGTCAGAATTTGAAGGAATCAAAGTGAGATAAAAAGAGCAATTTATCGATAAACTCAAGGTCATTGTGGTATGGCTTTTGAAATAAAAAATTAGATTTCTATGTTGCTTCCAAGTTGATTTGGAAATAAACTTACATGGTGAAAAATGACAATATTTAATATCAACTTTGAAAGGGCGAGAGAACCGGAAATGGCTATCTTAAATTGGAAGAGGATCAAACATCAAACTGATTATCATAGGTTGGGAGAGACTCGAATATCTAACTTTCATTCAAAAATCATATTGCAAGTTCTTGGCTTGGTAGCAAGCAACCTTTCTTTGTTCCGCTACTGGGCAGGAAGGAGAACCAAAAAAGGCAACTGACGGTGATCTTATGCGGTGAAGAGAACTCTTCTATCATATAGCATTTCCCCAGGTGGCATAGATGCACCCCCTCAATCAATTGTATTAGAATGATATGAGACGAACAATTAATGTCATGTTTGATCTTTTCTACAAAGCCGACTGACCAAGTATTTTATTTCAGGTCAGCTATCTGCTGTAATCACTTCAATCTACAACCTATATGAAAAGCTGTAATACGCCTGGAGGAGTTCCTCCCAGCAGACTTCCATATAAAAGTGAAATGTCTAACTGTTGTCCCCTCATCGAATAACTTGCACCAGAAAGGAACTATTATATCCTTTCGAATAGTGGGCAGTACAACTAAAAGCCTGGTTCCATATGCCTTTGATCCATTACTAATGACTGTATGTTAATATCTGATATTAAGAAGAAATGTGTGTCAATCGCAATGATACTAGAGCACAATGATCCTAGGGGTGAGCTCCACCATTAAACAACGGATCAAAACTCAAATGTTCGATGATCATTCTACCTCACTTTTTGGATAGTTTTTTGAAGTATATGAAATCCACCTAAAGTTCAATAAAAAAGGGGTTGGATTCACAGATTAAGATCAACAAACCTTTCATTCTCAACTGATGCATCCGAGAATGCCTAACTCTTCAGCTGGCTCTCAACTTATGGGGTTTTTATGCCATTGTTCACCAAGCAGTCAACTTGACAAATTAAAACTTAAGCTTAGTTATGAAAAATTCCTAAATAATCATCTTAAATGGGGGAAAACTCAAATATCTATTTTTGTCAGAAAATCTTGCTGCAAGCTGATTTTCTAACAACTTGCACTTAGATTGAGCATAAGCCAAGAAAAAATAAATGTTAGGTAATGAATTGGTAACAACTAACAAGGACGTGATTTATTAAAATTCCTGATGAAAAGTGGAGGTACTTAGATATTGAGGGACAATTATGATCAGCAAAAACTGCTTACATACCTGCAAGTTCATGTAGGAATCCACTGACACAAGATAACCTGAGACAACAAGCAGGAAATTGTAGCAGTGAGTTAAATGCTATTTGTAGAAGTCCCAACAGAATCGACCATTAGATGCAATCATCTTATAACAAGTGCATAAGCCACTAACATATATACATACATGCAGTCATTCATTTCTCTTAAACATACTATTTTTTTGGTCTATCAGATTCTTTGACACGGGGGGTTTACTGTATCCCTATCTGCTTGAGATACAAATTTGTGGCTTATTTAAGCATACTTGCATAGTCGTGTGCTTGAGACATAACTTACCCTTGTATTCCATTCCCCACTTCAACTTCACAATCACAGGCTTCCCAGTTAAATTGTTTAAGAAAGGTTTTGGGTTAACTGGCACAGTCTGCAAAAAAGGCAAATAAAGGAAAATTATTGGCGCTCTTTAGCGGGAAAACTCAATCAGGCAAAAGAACAAACAACTATAAAACAACGATAGGGATGGAAACATTGTCTTGGATCGATAAGAAATAGAAGAACGGAGATAAAATTAAACAATTATGGAGATCAATGCACAAGTTCAAAATAAACTAAAATTTGATTTCTAACACGTCTCACAATTTACAGAAGAAGACAGGGAGAGCTTTACAATCTTCGTGGAAGAAAAATTATGAAGTTTTCAATGATTTGCTAGGACAGATAGATTTCTTCATTCTTCAGCGATGAGAGAAATGGTAGATCTATCAATAGCCTGGAGACGCCACCAGAAACAAGCGGTGAAAGAAGAGGTAGATAAAGAACTTACCGCCATTGCTGAAGAACTAACTGCGCCGGAACAACAGCGACCGACGAGGAGGAGAAGAAAGGCGTGAGCTCCGCTAGGGTTTGGGAACAGAAGCCTTATTTAACGATGGGCCGTTGAAACTGGGCTTTAAAAAGGTGATCGGCTCAGCAGTTTTTTTTTTATTTTTTATTATTTTTAATGTTGGTAAAATATTGAAATTATATCGTGTTTATAAATGATTAAATTACGTATTCATTTCTATTTTAACCGTATTATTGTTCCCCGTCAAGTTAATTTTTTTGTAATCGAATTGATTTTTTAGTCTATTTTAATTAATTTATGTTTAAAAAATTATTACTTTTAATATTTTTGATAAATTAATTTTTACTAACATTTTTACAATTGATACAACTAAACGAACATAAAAAAATTGTTCATATCAAGGTTTCTAAGTTCATCAGCTGATTTCGACGAAAATTGGATGATGAACTTGAAATTTTCATACTGATATAAAATCAGTTCATATATATTTGTATAGTTATCTTGATCGTAAAAATTCTATCAAATATCAATTTATCTAAGTATATTTAGGTGATGATTTTTTAAATACGAATATGTCAAAAAAAAACTAATTCATTTTTAAAAATCACTTAATTTTGATGTTTGAGAGCATGAATATAACATAAAAACTAGATGAATTAATAAAACCTAGTTTCGCATCATTCTGAGTGTTCCAAGTCTATCAATCGATTTTGACTGAAACTATTTATATTAATTCGACTAAAATCGGTTGATTTACTTAGAGCACTCAGAATGATGTGAAATTAGGTCTTATAGGTTTGTTTAGTTTTTATGATTATATCTATGTCATTAAATATCAATTCGACATAATATATTAATAGGTATGATTTTTAAACTTTAATTAGTTTTTCAAGTACAATCATATTTAAAAAACCACTCATCTCAATATATTTAATCAAATTGGTATTTGAAAATATTTTTACAATAAGGAGAACTAAAAAACACACACAATAACTGATTTCATATCATTCTGAAGTCTCTAGATTTCACCTGAAATTGATTAATAGACGTAGACAACTCAAAATGATAAAAAAAAAAAAAATCAATTTCTATAGGTTCATCTTATCCTCCTTATTGTACAAATGTCCTCAAACATTACTTTTATTCAATATATTTAGAGCAGCATGAATATAACTACCACGTTATTCTGAACACTGTAGATCTATCAACCAATTTTGACCAAATGAATCTAAAGTTTTTTTTTTTGGTGGAACCGGTTGATAGATTTAAAAACCTCAGAATGACATAAAATTAATTCTATATGTTCGTCTAATTCTCCTGATTGTAAAAATATTATTAAATATCAATTTAACTGAATATATTAAAAACGATGATTTTTTTTAATAAGATCGTATGAAAATTAGTTTAAAAAATTAATACTATCAAATATATTAAGTCAAATTAATGTTTAATAGCATGAATATAACTATTGCGTTATTCTGAACAATGTAGATCTATCAACCAATTTTAACCAAATGAATCTAAAGTTTTTTGGTAGGAACTGGTTGATAGACTTAAAAACCTTAAAATGATATAAAATCAATTCTATGTGTTAGTTTAATTCTCCCGATTATAAAAATATTATTAAATATCAATTTAATCAAATATATTAAAAATGATGATTATTTTTTAATAAGATCGTCTGAAAATTAGTTTAAAAAATCAATTCGATTGATAAAAAATGGACTCGAATAACAACCGGGATAAAAAATTAAAAATAGATACATACTTTAATTATTTATTAAATACCATATATAATTTGATAGTTTTAAAATTTGATCTGCATTCCGGCAAAAAAACAATTAGTAAGACACTACTGGGACCGACGATTCAATTCGATTTGGCCCAATTTTATTGATCCGGATCTATTACGAAATAATTTTTTATCGTTTGAGTAAATTATTTTGAAAATAAATTATTTTTTCAGCTGTTGACGTAAACAGATAAATCCAAATTAGTTTTCTTTTCCCAATCAAACTTCTTGGCATAATAATTCGCTTAATTTGTTATAATTTTTTTTTTGTGTGGACTGAAAAAAATGCAAAATAATTATATTTTTTGCAGGATGAAGATCAAGCAGACAGAGAGAGAGAAAGAGACGACACGACCACCTCTTCTGTTCCTAATAATCGCTGGCAAGGAGGATTCACTCCGATCGATGGCTCTCTTGCGCTTCTCCTCGGTCTGCCTTCTCTCCTTTCACAAATCCCTCGACTGCTCCTCCGCTCGCCTTCCTTCGATCTCGAGAAGGGAGCTTGTGATCGAGAGGACGAGTAGAAGAAGCGGAAGGTGCCGGGCGGCGGTGGCTGCGGAGGACGTCGGGAGGGAGGAGGTGCTGGTTCCAGCGGAAGCTGAGGCGGAGGAGGACGTGGCGGAGTACGATTGGAGAGAGGAGTGGTACCCGCTGTACTTGACGGAGCAAATCCCTGACGACGCGCCGCTCGGCCTCTCCGTCTTCGACAAGCAGCTCGTCCTCTTTCGCGACGGCGACGGCGTCCTCCGCTGCTTCGAGGACCGATGCCCTCACCGGTGTGCTTGGATTCTTCTGATATGGAGCTGTAGATTTTAGGGCGAAAAGAAAAAAAAAATAAACTATGATTTTGATACAGTTTTCTTCAGATTTAAAGCACTACGATTTGGGGCAAAACGAAATTTTTTTGATTTTGATGCAGATTGGCGAAGCTGTCGGAGGGGCAATTGGTGGATGGACGCCTGGAGTGCCTCTACCACGGTTGGCAGTTCGCCGGCGAAGGCCAGTGCGTGAAGATCCCGCAGCTGCCGGAGTCGGCGAAGATCCCTCGCGCGGCGTGCGTGAGGCCGTACGAGGTGCGCGACTCGCAGGGGGTGGTGTGGGTTTGGATGTCGAACAAGACCCCGCCGGTGAACTTGAAGCTGCCACGGTTCGAGCACTACGACCGGCCGGGATTTCAGGTCATTTCCTCCGTCCATGAGCTGCCCTACGACCACTCCATCCTTCTCGAGAACTTGATGGACCCGGCGCACGTGCCGATCTCCCACGACCGCACTGACTGGTCCGCCCGCCGTGAGGAGGCGCAGCCGCTGGAGTTCGAGGTCACCGAGCGCAACGCCCGCGGCTTCGCTGGCCGGTGGGGGCGGCCAAGGACGCGGCCCGGGCAGTGGAGCTTCCTCCGCTTTCAAGCCCCCTGCGTCCTCTCCAACGATCTAGAACAAATCGACGAGAAGGGCGAGAAGCAGTACCTATCGGCGTTGTTCCTCTGCCGGCCGACGGGGCAGGGGAAGTCGATGCTCATCGCCCGGTTCGGCGCCAGCGCCCGGCCGGGCTTCTTCAAGCTCATCCCCGACTGGTTCATCCACCAGAACCAATGCAGCGTCTTCGAGCAGGACATGGGCTTCCTCTCCTCGCAGAATGAGGTGCTCGTGAAGGAGCGCCGCCCCACCAGAGAGCTCTACCTAAACCTGAGATCGTTGGACACGTGGGTGGCGGAGTACCGGAAATGGATGGACCGCGCCGGCCACGGCATGCCGTACCACTTCGGGCACGCGACTATCTCCCCGCCGAAGGAGCCGGCGGTGGTGGAGCAGGCGCCGGTCGGCGTGGTTGCGGGGATCTCCTCCACGTTCCCGGCCAAGGGAGGCGTCGGCGATCTGCACGCGCCGAACCCGGCGAACCGCTACTACCGCCACGTGGTGCACTGCAAGCAGTGCAGGAAGGACCTGAAGGCGTTCCGGGGGTGGAACAAGGCGCTGCTCGCGGCTGCCGCTGCGGCCGTTGTGGCGGCGATCCTGGCAGCGGGGCTGCGGGCGAAGGCGCTTCTGCTGGCGGCGGCGGCGCTGTTTGTGGCCGGATCTTTCGCTTGCTCCGCCGCGATCGATCTCATCACCACCAACTTCATACGATCCCACAGAAAATTGTGAGCGTTTATTTTCACAGCCGCAGCGATCGATCGATAGCCACACAATTTGACCTTTTAATTTCAATAAATAATTAAAATAGTATTATTTTGCTTCCAAATGTCAGAGGCGCTTGGTAGCGTGATTTAGGAGACGAGAATGATAATGAAATAGGATTCATTCTCATTTTTTATGCTTGATAGATGGGAATCGAAATTTGAATATGGGTATCATATCTTTAATTTCATAATTAATATCCCCTTAGGTTATCGCTAAATTTATTCCCCTCTCAATTAAACTCATTACCATTCCCATTATCAAATATATACCAAGCGCCCCCTCAGCTTCATAACACCTATGGGTTATAAGCATCTTGTTAATCAATCACTAACTATATCATTAAATAGTAAGACAATCAACTATAAAAAAAATTTAGGCCCTCAAGGTGTTAGACCTTCAAGCGGTTAATTAAGTATATCATTAAATAGTAGGTGTTAGGCCTTCAAGCGGTTAATTAAGTATATCATTAAATAGTACGACAATCAACTATTAAATTTAGGCTATGGTGTTAGACCATCAAGCGATTAATAAGGTAAAGATTTTCTTCCGTGGGATAACAACATTAAAAATGCACATTTCCTGATTTATCTTCGTGATTGGTGAGAAATTTTTGGAAGATTAAACCGGTCACCAGATTAATCTGTATGAAAAATTGAATACATGAACTATCACAAAAAAAAATATATATATATTGTGGTGGATTTAGGCGATCATTTTTGATACTTTAACTACTTTTTGTCAAAGATTCCTAAAGCTCGTTTAATATTTTGCTTTGTTCTACTTTCTCTCTTAAATAATGTCCAAGGATGACAATTTATGTTACACTCGTTAACCCTATTAGAGATAACGTGGAGATGATCGACAAGGTTAAGTGATTATATTGTTTGTTGTGTTGATTTTAAACGAATTCAGGTCTCGTGTTCAATTTGTTGTTTATAAAGTCAGAAGTTTAGTTATTAGAGGGTTGAGCTTTTGCTAAAATGATTGTTAGAAGAATCAGATTGAAGCAACTATATTCAGTCATTCAAAAGGAGGAGAGTATACAAGTTCGGATTTGTAGATTATGTATGATGTCTATGGGATGGGCCACATAGAATCGTAACTTCCGACCAAACAAAAAAGTTGTTACTTTCTTACGAATCATGCTAACGAAAACATAAACATAGCAACCATCAAGGTAATAAGTGAAAATTCTGTACTTACAAATGAAACGCAAGATGTCATGCTGCGTAAATGTTAAGGTTCCTCCAGAGGATCACTTCATCTCGATCCCCATCCATGTGCATTACTCTTCTCCAAGTTGGGCAGAAACTACCATTGCTAACAACTGAAGCCGCCTCCGCTAACCGGAGGCATAACAACTGAAGCAGCCTCCACAGCAGAACCATATACCATCTAAACAAATGGACGTAAGCAAGAAAGGTACTTCCTTTCCTGCATAGAAAAGAGAATGGTACCTTCTTACACTTCATGCTAATGAAAACAATAACCGCAAATCATGCAACCGAGAAAATTATATGTTTACGAGTGATGTGCAAGACACTGCGATGTATAAATGTCATTGGTCGTCCTGTGGATCTCTTCTCCATAGCACCTGCTCATCGATCTTAGTCAGCTTATCATCATCCAACCGCTTCCAGGTCTTGATCACCTCAACACCCATCCATGTCCTTTTCCCTTTTCTAAGTTGAGCTGAAACTACCCTTGCTCGCCTTCGCCAACTGGGTTTTCCGTACCCATGATAACCGAAGCCACCGCCATAGCAGAACCATATACCATCTAAGTTTCCACAGAAATCATTCAGATGGTCATGGCCAATGAATACTGCCTTCACATCTCCCATGGAGACAAGGGTCTGAAGGACCCCAGAGTTGACAGAAGAACAAGCAATTGCCTCTTGGAACTGGCCTACGAAGCCCTTAAACCACAGCTCTCGAACCTCTGGAATTGGAATGTGGAAGAATGATAGCGAAGGAGCCGGGTACCTGCTCTGTTGTAGATTTTATGATCTCTGTTAGCAAGCAAGCAAGCAAAGTGATGCATCTATTCTTGAGTTTGTATTACAAGCTTTGGCACATAAATAGTCAAGTTAGTGAAGCAAAGCATCTTGGATGGAATTTTTTTAGAAGCTTCGACAAATAAATAGTATAAATAGAAATGTAGAATGCAACTAACGGTAAGTTATGATTGTTTGTATATGTTGGGAACTCGAGTGCCACTGTTATGACTAAATCACCAACCTGTAGATCTTCAGAAACAGTTCGAAGCCAAGTCAATTGAGAATCCTTGATCCATCCATAAGTTCTCCGTCCACCAACCATAGCACGATCACCACTGTCAAGGAAGTAGAGATTGAGAACACTTGTATTAGCCAGTCCAGAACCCCATGCTCCATGCACCTTGATGTCGTAATTCCCATATCCATCTACCAAAAAACCTGATGGATTTACTTGGGCCACTGAATAATCCATAAGTGAAATAAATGACATCAACTCCACTCTTGGCATGGTTGACTCCTGATCATGATTGCCCAAGATTGCTGCCCAGGGAATCCTGGATTCCATGGCAGGTCTAAAGACTTTGAAAAGGGATTCTGCAGCATCCGTAGCGCTGGCGCCAAATATGTTATCCCCTGTAAAGATGAAAACTCTACATGTATAGAAGCACCTAAGACATGATAAGTTATTTTACATGCAGAATGGAAATTCAAGAAAGAATAGGATTCTGTTAGCAATGCCTCTCAAAGAGTGGTTTTATACGTTCTCTGATCTTTAAACTGACTATAATACGTAAAATGGGAAAGTTAAAGGAGGTAAAGGAGATGGAGTATTGTGTTTCAGAAGTGGTTTTCAAGTAGGCTTATTCTTTTGCACATGGTTGGATGTATACTCTATGGATCAACCAAAAAGGGATCTTATTTTCCACTAAGGATTTGCAAACAGAACACCAGACTTTACCAATGGTTTGACTTGCATCGTCCTTAGCTAGTTAGCTAGTTGGGATGAATAAACATCAGCAAATTCTCTTCATCAGGTGTGTATATATACTGGGTCTGAAGATTCCATGTATCTCAACCGGTCAATCTCATAGTCGGATGGATAAAATGAATGGGAATGGCAGGTCTTTGGTTTGAGGCAGGGCCAACACCTCTTGATGGATTGATCCTATTGATCAGTCTAGCAGACGACACGGTATTTCTCCTTGTGTTCCATTTCTGTGTTGTGACTCAAAAGTCCTTAAAGCTTGGTTGACAGTTGGTTTTTGTATCTTCGATGCTCTTTAGTTTCATATCTTGTGCCCTTGTTTTTGTGCTCTGTGCATTCATACTGTGTTCTGAACTAGCTGCCACGCTTAAATTATGTATCTTCTACTTCTATACAACTTTCTGTTGGATCTAAAAGACCAATGGTCATTGAATCTAAAAGGCAGTAACGGAAAGACCAGGAAGCTTGTAAATCCTCGCCACAATAAAAAACTAAAAATTAACATTAAAACCTTCTCAAATTGATAAGATATTGAGTTTTCCCATGAAAGGTTCTTATATGCTAATACAGTTTGGAAAGTGAAAACGAGTTCACTCGTATCATTCTTAAAAGGTTAAAAGAGATTGCAGGAAAAAGAAGAAAATTGCATCACCAGTAGCACAACTCTACAACTCCATTTGAGAATAAAAATCTAAAGAAGAGAAATTTTTGTGAAAGAAGCATGATAGATAGTTAACGAAAAATCGGCAAACTATTCGTATTAAGAATATATGGATTTGAAAAACTAAGAAAGTGAAGATGTATCCAAAGCCTCAAAGGCAAATCCAATCTTTCTGGCTGAAGAACAGCCGAGTACTAGAAGCGGAAGAACCAGTATGCAAACCAGTGAATGCAATCAGATCGGGCCTCTCCGCTTCGATCATCCTCTTTAGGAACACCGTCGAGTTGATATCGGTGCATCGGGAGGACTCCGATGGCAATACGTCTCGACACCGGGTCACCAGCCCGTTACCATAATGCATATCAGCCACCTAGTAGAGACAGTTCTCGATGAAAAAAAATTGAGATCGTCGAGTTACGGGGAGGGATCGAACTTCAGACATCAATCACCTGAAGGATCTTGAAGCTGCCATCGGATCGGAATCGAAGTGGAAGCTCAGCTGATATCTTCACCCTTGGCACGGCGTCAGCGCCCAAAAAAGCGACCCACAGAAGGGAGAGGCAGAGGAAGAGAACGAGGGGGAGGAAGAATAGGATGAGCACGAGGTGGAAGAAGAAGGATCGACGCCATGGACGCCGGCGCATAGTGGACGAAGGGAGGGGAGTAGACTCACCTCACGTGACACAGCTCTTATTGGGCCGGACGGGAGGAACATCACGTGACGGGGATGAAGGAACAGAGTAGGCGCAATTATTGGGTCTATTAATTTCAGCCCACTTTTTAAAGAATGGGCCAGCTAAGTGATGTTGCGTAATCTACCCGCAATATTATATTTAATAATCCAAACAAAATTTTTTTTATGGAAAAATTTTAATTTGCCCTTCAAAATTTTATTTTTAAACAATGAAATAAAATTTAAAGTTATTTTTTGAGTAAATTAGAGAAAACTCCCCCATCAATATTTCACCTTTGCATGCAGTCCCCATGTCAAAAAAGTTTTATTTCCACTCCCTACATGCAATGTTTCATTTGCTTCAACTCCCTGCATGCAAACCTGATGACCAAATTGCCCTTCATTTTTTTAGTACAACAGGTCCCAAATAAAATATAATTCTTCTTAAATTTACCATATTTAAATTAAAATCAAGTATAATCAAGTATATTTTCTATCAAATTGTCCCTGCATGTAAATATCGTTACCTAATTGCCTCTAATTTTTTTTAGGTATAAAAAGTCCAAAATGAAATATAATTCATTCTAAATTTAGCACATTTAAATTATAATCAAGTATATTTTATATCAAATTGTCCCTCATTTTTTTAGGTATAAAAAATCCAAAATGAAATATTATTCTTTCTAAATTTAGTACATTTAAATTAGAATCAAGTATATTTTATATCAAATTGTCCCTCGTTTTTTTTAGGTATAAAAATCCAAAATGAAGTATTATTCTTTCTAAATTTAGCATATTTAAATTAGAATCAAGTATATTTTTTTATCAAATTAGACAATACTGATTTTGTGACCGGATTGATGTCGCAATCTGGCTGCAATTGATTGCGGTCCATCGACGGGTTCACCCGTCCATCTTGGTAATAGTTTGGATTCGAGTGGACGGCCGGAGGCCGCCGGGAGGTCGTCCCGTTACGGAGGAATGATACTTCATTTTGAACATTTTATACCTAAAACATATAAAGGTAATTAGGTAAATTAGTATCTGTTATAATTGATTAGAGAGTGAAAACAAAACTTTTTGCATGTAGGGACTGCATGTAAAGGCCTAATTTTGATTGGGGAGTTTAAAGCAAGTTACCCTTTTACTAATTTAGGAACTTTTTGATTTTTGCTCTTTTTTATCTTTATTTTAGTTATCTTTCTGTTTTTTAATGAAAAGTTATCTTTCTGTTTATTATTATATATGTGTGCACGGCTGTCATGATTATGCGAGGAATGTACATATTATACTTACGGTTTTTTACTGAACCCAATAGATAAATTTGCATAATACTCAAATACAGTAGGTAACTTTCAAAATTACCAAACTCAGTACCTAATTCCCAATATACCCTCTGCATTTTTCAACACACCAGTACACCTCATTTCCCTCCTTCCGAACCACTTTCTTACATTTCCCGAGCCACCTGCTTTTTCCTTCCCGTTGAAACATCGCCGCCTCCCCGACGACATCTACAGAAGCCGAAGTCGCAAGCAAGCCCTAATTTCTCCCCTCTCCCCGTCGCGTTTCTGGTTTGCTTCTTCCTTTCCGCCGCTCTTCTTCCTTTCCGTCGCTCTTCTTCCTTTCCCACCGGGCGCGTTCTCGCAGAGCTTCACCACTTTCCGTCGTGTTTTCCCGGCCGAACACATCTCTTCTTCTTGGCACCTAGTGTTTGTGGGTGAATCTCTTCCGGCCGTTCATCTTCTTGTCGTTTACAACCAGCATTGTAGCCGGTGTGCATCACAATGTCTAGTTCTACTCTAAAGGTAAGAAATGAGTACATTTTTTTATTCCGGTTTGTTTATTTTGGTTGTGAATCACTTCATTTAATTAGTTTTCATTTGTGTTTAAATACAGGAAGGGGAATTTAGCCCTGTTTCTGAGAAGCAATCAACTTTAGATAGAAAGTTACATTGGATGAGTAAGTTAGGTCATTTTATTGACTTTTTTGCTGATAAATCAATGGGAGGCAAGGATCATGCAGGTGTTGTTCTCCATGAAAAGCACATTGCTTTTATAAGTCGTACCCCATTTGCATCGTTTCTAACCATTCCAGAAATTCGGAATCTTAGGGGATTACTTGTGAACATATTTGAAAATTGGGATGTGGAAGCCA
>JBBPFQ011506794.1:0-17834 GCA_037974815.1 Kaempferia elegans | reverse complement strand
GAGAGATGCGAGAAAGGTCGCTAAGAGGAACACATCGAACACGTCCTCTCCTTATGCAAGTAATCGAAGAGAAAGAAGCACAACACTGCATTTTTTTTTTAATTTATATTTTGGGTTTTCGGTAACGGATTTAGCACAGCACGGCAGTTGCTTCTCCTTGCTTTCGGGGAATGGCGTCGTGGAAGCCCCTCCTTCTAAAATCTTTGGACTCCAATGCCCATCTCAAGCATTCGGCCTTCTTTCAACTGGTAAGGGACCTCTCTCGCTCGCACTCTCTCTCCGTGATCTTGATCCTTGTTCAACAATTGATTGACAGGCGACAATCAGTTCCAATGGAAGACCTTCCAATCGAACTGTGGTCTTCCGGTATGACCCGTACTACTCTTGCGCGTCCTTCCTGTCTCAATTTCAATAGCCAATAGTTTGGGCGGAAGTTGTTGATTGATTTTGCTGTCTCTAGAGGATTTCAGGAGGGCACGGATATGATTCAGATAAATACCGATCGCCGCAGCGCCAAGGTAACTTAACACGTATTAGGAGTTTTTGGAAGAATCGTATGTACTCACTCTCTGTGCTTCCTTTGGTTGATTGAAAGATTGAGGAGATTCAGCATTGCAGTTTCGGAGAGGTAAATCGTTTGGGGCACAATACGATTGGGGCATTTTATCTACTTATAACTTTGTAGCTGTCCATAATGAACGCACGCTAGCATTCAAATATATGTTCTATCATCTGTATATCACAAAAACTTGTTACTTTTGTAGTTTCATTCTTGTCTTCCTAATCACTAAGCTAGAATGCTGAGCAATCAAGATCAATTTTAACTTTTTTTTTAAAAAAAAATCTTTAATAGACAAACAATGATGATGGATGCTGAATTAACCAATATTTAATTTTCTTGCACACGAGAAAGTTGTCAAACATACAAATGCCACTTTATCAGAAGTGTTTGCCTTCAAATATTTTTCATTGGTTGAAATTCTTCATATATTTGCAACAAGTCAAATTTCAGTCTTGCAGTAATGAACTGAAATTGCTTTGCTATGGTTTATTAAACTCTTCTAGATATGTTGGTACTTCACTGAGTCATGGGAACAGTTCAGATTTAAGGGAACTATAGACATCATTGATGCTACAAATTCAGATGCTTTGAAGCTTCAGGTTAGCAAAAAGTTTGACTTTTCCTATTATCTTGTGATCGTTATTGGTTGTTGTTAGATGATTCACCTATGATTATTACTATATTTTGAGTAACGGTAATTGCAGATTGACAAACTGCTATAAATTCAGTTTTATTGGCTAATTCCCATAATATGGTTAGCGTCACTTTAACAAACAGTACTTGTGATAAATGATTTGAACCATTAATTCCCTAATCTAAGTTGTGGCTTTTGTTAGGTTTTAGCGTGTCCATACACATGGTATTGACAAGTAATCTCTTACACATGAATATATAACCAAGAATTGTTAATAAGATGGTGGTGATGTGATAGAGGTATGCTGTGTAAGATTCAGACTGTTGTTGGAGCACTAATCCCTGATATAGTAGTTCTCAAAATTAGTCCATTAATGTGGAAAATTTATCTATCTTCACGATAGTAAAACAAGTTGTAAAGAGCATGATTTCACTTTTGTTGTCGATGTGCATCATTGTTGCTATAAATTTCAATGCTTCAAATGATCCTCATTCATTGTTGCCACATGATTCAATTATATGATCTTTGTTACATAAAAGGTATGGCCAACTCTAAATTTCCTCAATGCTGTATGTTCAATACTTATGATGTTTGTTACATCTGAGGTATAGCAAATTATGGATTGCCTAAGAGCTGTAAGTTCGCTTTTACTGGATTTATTTGGTTTTCATTATTAGCATATGATTGTATCATGTCTTTACTACGGTTAGAGTCACTATAAGAAAAGGTACATAAATGATTTATCAATAAAGTTTGCTTTGGATGGCTACTAGCATAATTTCTGCTTTTCTATTATTGTTGTTTCAGACTTTTTGTTATATGTAAAATGCTTGAGAAGGTGAGATGTGCCATCATTCCGAGCATTGTATCTAATTGATGGTATTTGGGAGTTTGGGGAAGGTATATTTGTTAGTTGGTGTCATGTTAAAGGAGAGGAATAAACAAGCTCATATTGTTGTTAGGTGTTCCTAGAGGAGAGGGGAGGGGATGATGATTCTAGATGAAATCCAGTGTCGTACATTTTTAGATGGTTTAATGAATTAGTTTGTTCTTGCTTTTTTATAGAAAGTAATGTTGAAACTGATTTTACTCATTTCCTTACCTTCACAGTGCTGATTGTCTGAATCTTCAGAATTTGGACTTTTATAATTGCTCTTGTAGCATGCACATGAATTGTGATTCCAACCTGTCTATTGGCAAATCATGCTCTAACTATTTTTTTTAGGTAATATCTCATTGATTGGACATAATAATTTGCTAATTGTTTATACATGATCATTAAAAAAAATTATTTGTCAAGGATATAGAAATTAAGTTATGGAGGTTATGCATTTCTAGATTTTCCAGCAATATGCTAACTCTAGCCTGATTTGCGGTTGGATAGTTCCATTACATTAACTAATTATACTTGTTGATAAGTTTTCTACTTTTTGGGCTTGTTTGTTTCAAGAATCTGATGTGGTTGCCTCAGCCTTGGCTTCGGCATAAAGCAGAATGCATTTTGCTAATTTATCTTGCCAACTGACTGCAATCAATAATATCTTTCTAGCATCTATTAGTGTAGCTGATCTTTTGCTATGACTTTAACTATAAATTTTTTTTATGCAGAAAAGGGAGAAAGCATGGTTTGCAAGTTCTCTGAAATCACGATTACAGTACTTAGCCCCTACTCCTAGTCTTCCAGCTATTGCTATCAATGACCCTGGTGAAGAGATAAAACTCGATCCATCTGAAGGCCCAGTTGACACATTTTGTCTTTTGATTTTTGATCCAGATCAGGTCATTAACTTGAATATCAATAACTTCTCTTCTCATTTGTGTAAATTTATTTTCCTATAATACGGGGTCGCATGGGGGCATGTCATCACTATGTACTCCACTACATATCATTTTTCTCAAGGCTTTCCTTGTCGTTGACACTTTGCTTCATATTCATTGCTATTTTATCTGTGTTTGTGAATCTTGAACTCAGGTTGACTACTTGAATTTGAGAAGCAATGAGCGACTTATCTTTACATCCAAACCAAATGGGCCTAGCTGCAAATTGTGGATGTCTCAGAAAATCAACCCATAATGTTTAGCACGTATGAATCTTCCAATTAGGCTAGAATTTTTTTTTTTAATAACGTGTAACCACAGTTATGTTTTTATCTCTTCTTTCATATTCCACAACATTTTTTCTATGCTTCTGCTGGCAATTCTCCATTTTATCTCGCCATAGCTTTCTCCTTCCAGGTTCTTGCTGCCAAAAGCAAAAAAATGGAGGTGCTTTGGATGCTATAGTGTACCCATATGACGACTATCTTTCAAGTTTGACCATTTAAAGCATTGGAACGTGTTGTAGTAATGGTTGCAGAATTAAGAAACAGTACTGTATCCTAATTGTGTCGATTTTCATTTTATAGAGTATGCTAATATGTTTCTTATAAATGCATATATATTATAATGAAATCTTCGTGAATGTGATGCTTCTACTGCTAGGGGAAAAAAATAACTAAAGAGTCTTCATGCCTTGATTTTGGTGTTGGTCCCTTGGTAGCCATACCTCCATTGATCAAATCGACGCACTTTTGCATGAACTCTCAAGCTTGCCACTGTTCCTGCTATATATTTCTCACCTTTGTCTCGTTGATAAATTTTCACAAATATCCTATGTTGATCAACGTCTTGTTGACAGTCTCTATGAAAATAATAGTGTTTGCTTCAATCTCTCATGTGAATTCATATTCCATGTCAAAACCATCAAATACGCCAGGTTTCTTTATCTCCATGGAATCAGTCTTTCCATGAGTTCATGTGTTCCCAGGTTTCTTCTTTCTTGGTAGAGGGGATATGTGGTTCGACTCTCCTCGATGCTCAAGGGGCCACCCCAGGGGTTTTCTTCGTCGGCGAAACTGGGGCTCTAGAGCTCCTCCTCTCCTCTCCTATGCAAGCTTTCATAGCACTTGATGCACCAATCTGTTATGGCCAAACTATAATAGTTGAGGATATGGTGCAAACACAGACTTGATGCAGGGTTTGACTATGGCAAGTGTTTGCATTGAGCTGAATTGTCACACCATCTGATTGAGACGAATGGAGAAATGCGTTGTCCGAGGTGATGAAGTCTGGCTCAGAGCAGTGTTGAGACGATCCGAGGTCGAGGTTGCAGTGATCTCAGGTGGCTATTGTGAGGATCTGAAATGGCAATTATGGAAAGAAAAGCAACACTTAATTTATCCTTCTTTTTCTGCTCTATCTGGAACAGCCAATGTGCCACACCCAATATCAGTAGTATTGGGCAGTCCACTCAATTCTAATCTTTGAATATACAAGATATTCTTCAAGGTTGAAGAGAAATCCCTTCCTCCAATAGGTCAAAACGTAAGCGAGATATGAGCCCAACCACCAGCCAAGAGATGAGACCACTAAGGCAGAGACGTGCCTCCTGGCTCATAGTGCCTACCTAATGCTATTCAAAAAGCACGATGATACCTAGCGAGGACGAAGAAGAAGATGATGAAGTTGGCAAATATTATTGCTTGCAAATTGTGATTTGGCAGCGTGCTCCATTTGCAATCTGCTTGTCATTTTCATGGGTCACAGCTGAAAGTGTCGTCGATGAGGGGAGACCACATTGACATTGGCATGCTCCAAGTTGTAAAGTATAGGAATAGTGATGGCCAAAAGGGTTCAATGCATCGTCACAAAGTGATAAGCTTACTTCTAAAGGTAGGCAATGAAAGGGATATCTAGAACTTTTCAAGTCACTATGTCGAAAACGAGTTTAATTACAGTAGGGATCTAAATCAAAAATAAGTTAGATCACGCAAGGAAAAGGATCTAGAAGATTCAAAGCGAGAATTTAGGCACAGATGTTTGGCTGTTGCTGCAGTATAGAAACTAGTCATATGACTTAAGAAATGCACTGATAAGATGACAATGATCATGACTACTACTGAAAAATTGCAGCAATAAAAAAAATAACTGCTGGAAGAAAATAATAATTGAAAATATTTATATTTGATTAGAGGCCGTTGGAAATTAGTCTGTATTTGGATTTTGGCACTTCAATCGATGAGAGGGAAATGTGTTGATTGGAAACCTAGAGAGCTTTTAAGTATAGAACATTCAATCATTTCAGATAGGTTTTAACAAAATATATCAGTCATATTTGAACCTTAGCCATTGAATCATACCAGGATAATGTATGGTCAGGTTATTATAAGGTTTGTAAAACTAGGAGCAACAGAGGAGCAATTACTTTCAAGATCATTGTTTGATAATTTCTATATGGGCAAGATTCCAACCGACAAATTAAAACCCTGATTTACTCATAATCATTGGTCACAAATATGTCTACTGAACACAAAGTTTGCTCTAAGAATGGTTTTGCTCGACGTGAAAATATAAACTGAGACATCAAAATCTGCACAACTTGTCCAGGAAGACATGGATCGTGTCACATAGCCTTATCTTTGTGCAGTGCTCCACCACAGCCTATGAAGAAATGTGCCTTGTACTTCTCCTCTACTCTCGATGGATAAAAATACAAGAACTCGTTCTCTCTTTCGTGCTATACCGAATGCAACAAGAAAAATGGAGTAAGTATAGATGTTTATACAACATCTTAAAGGATTCATTTTAGTATATGTGATTTAGTATATGCACATGCATTTGTGGAGTCTGAAGCGTTTCCATGAAATGGTTTTGCAACACAAGGTCTGGTCAAATCATCCCATCAGACATTCCACTATGTCCCTGCAGGATCAACGTTGACCAACAAGATGTGCTAGATTGTCTAGCATGGGGGCTAAATAAAGCGAACAAATCATGAACAACGATGACTTCAATGGACAGAAGTTAGCCAACCTCACTTTTTTCAGCAATGTGTTGCTCTGCTCTGATGATGATCACTCAAGAAGAAGAAGAAGAAGAAAGAAAGAAAAAACATTCTTATTTGTGTCAAACATGAACAAAAAGTTGATCAATTTCCTTTATCCCAAACGAAGAGATTCTCGTTCAACATACTATTCCTTACATCAACTGTACGTTGACAATTCGTCTGTCCCAATTCCTTATTCTTTCTCGCAGCACTTGGTAGAGGAAAGCAGGACGATTCTGACATCAACCGGTACCATAAAGATATCTCTCGCAATCTTATCAGATCTGTTTCACATTGGCGGCTGGTTCACCATGGAAGTTCTTTCATTTAGTTGCATCTCTGCAAGCATGAACTCACCGAGCAGTAAATGGAATACAGCTCGGATGTCACAGATATCATGCACCCAATATCTACACTAGAACTAGCAAATTAGCAGCTTATGATTCTGCAAAAATGAAATATATATATATATATATGGCTGTCTGACCTTACCTAAATTGAATGCCATTGGTAGATATCAGATCTTTCTTCCTCTTAGAAAAGTGAAAAATAAAATAAGAAAAAGATGCAAAATTGAACGGCAGACAACAAGTAATGTAAGAAGATTATAATGTTTCTTCTTGTTATCAACTCGTGCAGTGTTGTTATCAAGTAAATAATGCATTATCAAAGCAAAATGAGTTGGAGGTTCAAATCGAATGGGAGTGGAGATTGATGAATACTTAGTATCAAGTTTAATTGATTCAAAATTTTCTTTAAAAAAAAACACAGTAATTATGTTCATATTTGATGAATATGGACGACTTAACTTTCACATCTGCCAATCGTGTATCGACGTTCATTGTGCCCAAATTAGGTTGTGCCTACGCGAAAGCAACTGATCAGACAGTCAGTGGAGCTCGCATATCTTCAAAATAAAATATTAAAAAGTTCTAGTACCTTGCCGTACATTCATTCTCCATGATTGCCATGTACATGCAAACGCAATGCTGCACCTTCCATGCACCCACCTAATCGCTCACTGCTTGTCTCAGCAAAGTGCCATGCCTCTATCTAGTGCCCTCTCGCCATTGGACGCCTCCCACTGTGCGTGAGGTTGTACAACACTATCCTTCCGTACGTACACCAGCTTTCCCATCTTCCACCCTTATATATATGTTCGACCAAGGAGGTTGACCTCACAGCATCCCAATTAGCTGCAGCAGCTGCTTAACTTGCATAGAGTAGTGTAATAATACCGGCATGAGCAGCCAAAAGGAAATGCCTGGCAGTTTGGGATGGCGAGTGACCGTCCCCGAAGGCTCATCCACGGCGGCAGAGCCCGTCTCCGGTTGGAACTGTAGGACTCGGCGCCGACTGGTTGAGTTCGGAGTAGGAAACACGGCGAAGGTGTCGACGTTCGGGAAGAAAGTCTGGAAGATGGGTGCAGACGATCCGAGGAAGGTCATACATGGCATTAAAGTAGGCGTCGCCCTCACTCTGGTGTCTCTCTTCTACTATGCTCGGCCCCTGTACAATGGCTTCGGGAGCTCGGCCATGTGGGCTGTGATGACCGTCGTCGTTATCTTCGAATATACAGTCGGTGAGTCCGGATCAGTTAAATAAAATTTCACAGTCCACTTGTTGCTAATTAATGGCACGGAATTAAACAGGTGGGTGCTTGTACAAAGCAATAAACAGAGCCATTGCGACACTTAGCGCCGGCGCCCTTGCAGTGGGAATCGACTGGGTGGCAACCAAGTCGGGTCAAAAGGTGGAGCCACTGATTCTTAGCGCGTCAGTGTTCCTTTTAGGTACGTGAGCAACAACGACAGCTCTCAACATTCACTCCATTACGCACCGTGCGTAACTTTTTATTTATTTATATTTTTATTTCTGGTGCAATAGCTTCGGCAGCAACCTTTTCTAGGTTCATACCGACTGTGAAAGCTCGGTTCGACTACGGCGTCACCATATTCATCCTCACCTTCAGCTTGGTAGCTGTCTCAGGCTACCGCGTCGATGAACTGATGGACTTAGCCATACAACGCGTCTCGACGATCGCCATTGGCATCGGAATAACCATCTCCGTCTGCGTGCTCGTTTCCCCTGTTTGGTCCGGCCAGGAGCTCCACCTCCTCATCTCTAGCAACATGGCGAAGCTCGCCGACTCCTTAGAGGGTATGTGCCTTAATTAGTCATAAATACAGTTTGAGTTTTGCCCAAAGACTAAGAATGATCGTCCAGGTTGCGTGGAAGATTACTTCGTCACCGATGGCAACAACACGAATGGAGAAGAGTGTTGTTCTTCGTCTCCCCGCTCCAAGGCCTACGAGTCTGTAATTAACTCCAAAGCGTCGGAGGATTCACATGCCAATTTGGCGAGATGGGAGCCGACGCATGGTCGTTTCGGATTTAGGCATCCATGGAAGCAGTACCTCAAGGTTGGATCTTCCACGAGGCACTGCGCTTACTGCGTGGAATCCCTCCATGCTAGTCTCAATTCAAAAACGAAGGTAATAATATATAAAATTAAACTAATAATTAAACGATTCAGATCATATATATATGCCAGAGGACATGTCTGAATAATTATTCTGATATCAGGCACCTGAAAGCTTGAAGAAGCATCTCAGAGAAGCTTGCGTCAAACTAAGCTCCGACTCGTCCAAGGTGCTGAGGGAGCTATCGAGCTCGATCAGCATGATGAAAAGGTCTCCCAGCATTAACTTATTTGTCGAGGAGATGAAGCTCGCAGTGCAGGAGCTCCAGACCGCTTTGTCATCGCTCCCCGACCAACTGTTACTGACCCAAGCGACGACGCAATCGAAAGACGAAGAGGACAAGAGCAGCGGAGCTGCTGCGGCGCTGAGTCTGCTCGACATTGTGCCAATTATGACAATGGCGTCGCTGTTGATAGAGATATCGTCGAGGATCGAGGGGGTCGTCGATGCCGTGGGAACTCTTGCGAACATCACTTGCTTCAGATCGATCGGGATCGATAAGTCGTCTTCAAAAGTACAGGACGAAGGGCAGGAGATGAGAGCCCTTCAAGAAGTTTGAACCCTTACGCCAACAAATTCAATAAACCAGTGCATGAACAATGAGCGCAGCTCTCTTCTAATTGGTTATCAGTTGGGCCCCGAGCCAGTCGACACTTGCTATAGATTATTGTTTTTGTAATTAAAGGATATTAATTAATGATATACCAGTTTAGTATTCTATCAATTCCATTTTTATTTCAAAACATTTTCTCTTTTTTAAAATTATTGTACCGCTCCGCGGCTCACATTCGAAACAGGGAGAAAAGCCCCTCGTCCTCCTTGGCTCCTGCCTAGGGTTTCCACTTTCCGATCGTCATGCTCGCTCCCACAACTAATCTCGCGGCAATTGCTCGCCCCACATCAGCGATCTCTTAGGGTTTCCTCCCATTACGATTTCCCATTAGATCCATGGAGTTCACGGATCCGTATAAGCAATCGGGTCCCTGCTGTTTCTCGCCCAACTCCCGGTTCCTTGCCGTCGCTGTGGATTACCGCCTCGTTATCCGTGAAGTCGTCTCCCTCAAGGTAACAAGTGTTTCGCAGTTATTCGTAGATTCCGAGTAATTTTCAGCGTTGCTTCTTGCCTTCAGGGAATTTGGTGGAAGGAAATGCATCTTGAACTCTTGGTTCTTTTACAATTGATTCATGTTAGAAGAATTAACTCTGCATCTATGGATAAAATTTTGTATCTTTTAGATTCAATTCTATGCCCTTGGTTTTTATGAATTTTGCGTATGAAAACGGAATAATTTTGTTAATAAATTCTCAGCTAACTGTAATTATCATAAACCATACTTCGCCGTGTGTTTCTTCAAAAAGGAAAAAAAAAATAGATATTTCTGCTCATTAACTATTCTGAAAAATGCCTTTGTGATATTATAGTTGATTTGTTCCGTCTCCATAGGTCATACAACTATTTTCATGTGTGGACAAGATAAGATATATTGAATGGGCCTTGGATTCTGAATACATACTTTGCGGTCTTCACAAGAAACCGGTAGTACAGGCATGGTCACTGACCCAACCAGAATGGACATGCAGAATAGACGAAGGCCCTGCTGGAGTTTTATATGCAAGGTGGAGCCCTGACAGTCGTCACATACTGACTACATCGGAGTTTCAGCTGAGATTGACTGTTTGGTCACTGCTAAACACTGCCTGTGTTCATGTGCAGTGGCCAAAACTTGCTTCAAGAGGTGTTTCTTTCACTAAAGATGGCAAGTTTGCTGCAGTATGCACAAGGCGTGATTGTAAAGACTTTATAATTTTGCTTTCCTGTCAGACATGGGAAATTATGGGCGCCTATGCCGTTGACACAATAGATTTATCAGGCGCTGAGTGGTCTCCGGATGATAGTACCATCGTGATCTGGGACTCTCTTCTCGAATACAAGGTGATAATGTTTTGATCTTACAAAGATTAGTTTTCTTCTTCTTTTTTAATGGAAGAATACTTGTTATCTTGTATCTGTTCCTTTAAATCAAGTATTTCGATATAACCTTATTCCTCCTAAAAATTGTTCCAAGATTAATAATGCTAAAATTTATTTTACTTGTTAATGCTGGTAAAAAAATTAAAATGAAATCATTATTTTAACAGCATATGCTTTAGATCTACTATTCTGGAACAGAAATTCATCATAAACTTTTCAGATATTACTTAAGATTTGCTAATACTAAAACCTTTTTTTACGGGGAAACACACTGAACATGGACAGAAAGAATAGACAGCGAATGAAATAGTTTAAGGGAAGAGAAAAAAGTAAAGAAAGAATTGTACTATCTCATATCTGTTCTATTTCATTTATCTTATTTACTTGGACATAATTAAAGGGAGAGACGGAGAGTTACTCTTAGTTATTTGTAGATATGCAAACTTCATCCAACAACATTGTGGAACTTCATGCTTTCCCAGATAGATCTTTTAATAGGGCCATCTCTTAATTCTCTTTGAGGGTAAAGAGGTGTTGAAATTAAATTTTTTTGCTCAAAGCTCTCTAGGAACTTTGCAGAATCTCAACATGTAATAGGCTTTTCAAATCAAAATGATACTAGGGCATTCAAGAGGTTTGGTAATTTCCTTGGAATTTGATCCAACTAGGCTTTCTAATGCATCCATTTTGCAAATGGGTAGAAAATTACCAACCTAGATTAACAATAAAATACATAGCAAAATGTTCTCATTACAACTTTCAAATTGAATCTTTTTGCAACGATCCTACTGGTATTTAGCGTTCTTCCTTAACCTACAAACCCAATAAACACTGAGCCACAAAAATCAATATTCATGTCTTTACATGCCATGCCATAAAAAATTAACAGTGAGCCCCCTGCTTCAATCTCTGGCTGTCGGTGAACAATTGGTAACAGTTGCAATGGTGAATAACTGCCTCAATAAGCTATCAAGGGTTTTATCCAGTTTGCTAGGACTGCCTCAATAAACTAAAAGGTTGCTTGCTATTCTATCTGCTTCAACCTAAACTTTCTCTCATGCCCTCGGCTGTTTGCAATAAGTTCTACATTAATAATACTACTTATGATACACAGGTTCTGATTTATTCTCCAGATGGTAGATGCTTATTCAAGTATCAACCATGTGATAGTGGATTAGGTGTAAAGACTGTTGCCTGGTCTCCATGTGGACAATTCCTGGCTGTTGGTAGCTATGATCAGATGTTAAGGGCCCTCAACCACCTGACATGGAAAACTTTTGCGGAATTCTCACATGTAACTACCATTCGCAGTCCATGTAATGCAGTTCTCTTCAAGGTGAGCATATATGCATTATTCACACTCATTTTGCCTCACATGTTTCAGTTGTCCCACTAACTGTTAATTCCAAGGTATGAATATCTGTGGTAGGAAGTTGATGAACCTTTGCAACTTGATATGACTGAACTATATCTAAGTGACAACTTCCCACATGGAATACAAGGTACTTGCGCTGGTAAGAATAATGATGATTCTTTTTCTTGTAGTAAGTTTATGACTATTTTTTTCAAAAGTCCCTTGACCAGAATACTTGAGCATCATGATTTGCAAAGCAAAATAACTGAAGATGTTGAAAATGCACCATTCACATTTAATTTATGATTATTCAAACATGATGCTTTTGATGCATTCCTGATAATTATATTACATGGTTTTACATATGTGATGCTTTATTTGTCACATGAACTCCCTTTTTGCTTTTGATTTACATGAATTTTTCCATCTAAAGAAACAAGAAGAAAGAATTTTCATGTCACTCATCTTCTTTTGGAGCAATCCTTGCATAATACACAACTTTTGGTCTTCAGGGTTGTGTTGTCCGATTTCATTTGTAGTAACATTTGATTGTTGGATCTGTTATTCACATGATTTCAAATTTCAGTATCAATACTGATTACCAAAGTGATACAATATCAAATATCAATTTCTGTCAAGAAGATACTGACCAGACTATGTCAAGCTAGTTTGTGTTGTCTCACTTCTATGATCTCCTGCAAATCAATCACTATTCAATGCAATACTTATATATCTGTTATACTTCACATCTATATGAGATGAGCGAGTGAGAGAGAGCAATGCGCCTTTTATGTCAAGCTAGTTTGTGTTGTCTCACTTCTTTGATCTCCTGCAAATCAATCACTATTCAATGCAATACTTATATATCTGTTATACTTCACATCTATATGAGATGAGTGAGTGAGAGAGAGCAATGCTCCTTTTATATTCCTAATTACTCTTCATTTCCTCTTTTTCTGGCTTGTCATTTCTACATAAGGAAATTGTATAAATCCTGATAAAATTGAGGCAATCAAGGACTAACATTAATTAGGAAGTTCAAGGTCTCCACAACGTCATTATCCTTCTAAAAACACTTCAATTTTGGATTTCATCAAACATTTCCTCAATAAAGAGTTATATTTGACTAAATTAGGTTTTATAATCTTCTAAGAGATTAAGGACATGATGCTTGAGTCCTCCTCAGACATCCTTATCTCTCTAAATCAGTTGAGGTTCCCTGCAATGCATCTAGAATAGGAGGAATTGGAGGTACGTTAATGAGATTTGAGAAATCCTACTTTAATTATGATAAGGAGTTTTATACTTTCATTTAGACCCTGAGACAGTGGCAGTATTTCTTACTGACAAACAAGTTTGCCTTGTACTCTAGTCTAACCACATGACATAAAGTTTATCTAGCCAAAATAAGTTAAATGTTAAATGAGTTAAGGCCCTGAGACACAAAGTTTTGTACTCATTATCTCATTTAGGCCCTGAAACAATGAGTTTTATACTTTTAAGTCCTTTTTTCAGAAAAGGAGCTTTTTTATAACAACTAATGCACACATGCAATGTCTATTGAACCTTCATCTCTCTAGAAAATGCTGCCGAAGGCAACTTGAGAGTCAAGTACAAAGTTATGGATTGTCCATTCAGTTTGCCATTCCAAAAGCCAGCAGCAGATAAACCTAATCCAAAGCAAGGCATTGGTAAGCGCCTTTCTAGTTCTTATTTTTTCTCTGCTCATCAACTTGTCTTTTTTATCCAGTATTACGATTATATTTTGTTTTATTCATATAATGTGGAATAAAGATATTCTTCATTCCATTGCTTTATATGTATCGTCAAGGATGCTCTCATAATTTACCACATATCCTGCAAATCCTATGGGCTTTGCTGAATAGATTAGATTTGAAAAAGATATCTGAAATTAAACGTACACTTCTTTGGAAATTAGGTAATGCTTCAATTTTCCATCTAAACTATGATAAAAGAATTGTCATGGTGATTGCACCAGCTATGCTGAGACTGCATCTAGTTGTCGGAGTATCTACATTCAAAAACAAAGTGGCCTTGGCATATTTCATCATTCAATCGAGTTGTAATTGGAATAATAAAGATTAGAAAATGGTATATAATATATATAATGCTCAATTGTGATTCTCCTTTGAGAATATGACATGTGCAATCTCTCTATCGCAATAACTCATTACATTATGGAGCTTTTTTTCCTTTTTCATCAAATAACAATTTGAAATTCTTTTATTATTTATTACAATATGTGCAGGTTTATTAGCATGGAGCAATGACAGTCAATACGTTTGCACTCGCAATGATAATATGCTGACTGTTCTGTGGATATGGGATATTCGACGCCTTGAGTTGGTCTCAGTATTGGTGCAGAAAGATCCAATTCGGGCGGTAGCGTGGGATCCTACTTGCTCTCGGCTTGTCCTGTGTACTGGGACCCCTCAATTATACATGTGGACATCCACTGGAGCTTGCTGTGTCAATATTCCATTGCCAGACTTTGTTGTGTGCGATATCAAATGGAACTCAGACGGAAGTTGCCTTCTCTTGAAGGACAGAGAATGGTTCTGCTGCTCTGCAGTTGTTTCTGTGCTGCCGCACTCCAGTGAAGCTAGTTCCGAGGGTGAAGATGATGACGCCTATTAGATACTATGATTATTGTTTAAATAGTATTCTCTATGATGAGCCAAATACTTTTACAAACGTAGATTTGTTATTTTAATCCTCGAATGAAATTGATACTTGATCTTGATGGATGATGCTCCCTTTCTGTAGATTTTTCCCGTCTTGCTAGACATGTATTAAGATACAGATGCGTATTATGGTTCCAGGGTCTATTGTGTTGATTTTGATTTAGGTTCAATAGATTTTGGGTTTTTTATTTCCACATTAATTAATGTGTTGTAGATCAGTATGGACACTCATGTAGGTATTATCCTCTAAGTTAGCAATAGGGTAACTTTATGATGGAAAAATGTGTCTAGATCAGAAGCTTGTCTCCACCCTTTTCCAAAGGTGCCATCACGCATGGTCTACCATATTTAGATATTATGAGACTTTCATGGATCAACAAGCAATTTCCATGTCTGCGTGTTTGTTTATATCCAGTCAACTGACTTTGCAACCTTAGAGTCTCAGTTATTCAGTCAAAAGTGAAGGGCAATTCAAGAAATCGTCCAAGTCGAGATCTCACATCGATAGGAGCGGGAAGGAAGTCAAGGAACCATGTGACTGACTCAAATTTATGCTGCAAATTGAAGTAAAGTCAACTCTCGTATTAAGCAAGGCCCAATTACAAATTTGCTTAAAGAGGACAATAAACATCACGAAGTAAACACAGAAGAAAGTGGCAAAAAGGTCAAGTCCCCAGCGTGTCAATCCGTCCTAGGAAACACAGAAGAAAGGTCGGAGGAGGGAGGTAAGCGTAAGACGTGAGGAACGCACTATTACATGCCTAATTCTTCTACCCTTTATGGTGACCTAATACGTGATTCCAGGAAACAAAGGGGGCGTGGTGTTCCGGACGCCTCTTTGTGTGAGTCAAATGGCCTTCCGCCCCAAGAAGCCCAACTCCGCCTTCCCCACCACCCTTCTCTTCCTCCTCACCCTCTCCGCCGTCGCCATCCTCCTCCTGTGCTCCCCTTCCATCTCCTCCTCGTCCTGCTGCAACGCCGCCATATCTTCTGCCCGCTTCAAGGTTACAACCTTCTCCGGGGACCTCCGCCACGCCCACTTCTCCTGGAACAGCCTCCGCCTCACCCCTGACGGCCCCCCGCCCGCCCGCCTGCGCATCGCCGTCTTCACCCGCAAGTGGCCGGTGTCCTCCGCACCCGGTGGCATGGAGCGCCACGCCCTCACCCTCCATTCCGCCCTGTCTGGCCGCGGCCACGCCATCCACGTCTTCACCTCGGCGCCCTCCTCCTCAGCCGAGTTGCCGCCGGAGGGCGGCGCCGGCGGCGGCCCGCGTCTCCACTTTCTCTCCGGGACGAACTGGCGGTGCGACGAGGCATTGGCGCTGTACGAGGCGGAGTCGGAGCAGAGCGGTGCCTTCGACGTGGTGCACTCGGAGAGCGTGGCGGTGTTCCACCGGTGGGCGCGCCGCATTCCTAACCTCGTCGTGACGTGGCACGGCATCTCGCTGGAGGTCCTCCATTCGGGCATCTACCAGGATTTGGCCCGCCGCCCCGACGAGCCCCTCTCTCCGGCATTCAACCGCTCCCTTGGCGGGTCCATCTACAAGGTCCTCGACGAGATCCGCTTTTTCCACCACTACGCCCATCACGTCGCCATCAGCGACAGCACGGGGGAGATGCTGCGCGACGTGTACCAGATCCCCTCCGGCCGCGTCCACGTCATCCTCAACGGTGTCGAGGAGGACAAATTCGCCCCGGACGCCAGCCTCGGCGACGCCTTCCGTGCGGAGATGAAGATACCCCTCGGCTCGTCGGCTCTGGTGATGGGCGTGGCGGGGCGGCTGGTGAAGGACAAGGGGCACCCGCTGCTGCACGAGGCGTTCGCCAAGCTGTCCCTGCGCCATCCGAACGTGTACCTGGTGGTGGCGGGTTCGGGGCCGTGGGCGCAGCGGTACGCGGAGCTGGGCCGCAACGTGGTGGCGCTGGGCCCGGTGCCGCCGGAGAAGCTGAGAGCCTTCTACAACTCGCTGGACGTGTTCCTGAACCCGACGCTGCGGCCGCAGGGGCTGGACCTGACGCTGATGGAGGCGATGCAGTGCGGCAAGCCGGTGGCGGCGACGCGGTTTCCCAGCATCAAGGGGAGCGTCGTGGTGGACGACGAGTTCGGGTACACGTTCGCTCCCAACGTGGAGGCGCTGCTGGAGGTACTGGAGAAGGTGGTGGGCGAGGGGCCGGCGCGGCTGGCGGAGCGCGGTCGGGCATGCAAGGACTACGCCCAGTCCATGTTTACGGCCACCAAGATGTCCTTGGCGTACGAAAGACTCTTCCTCTGCATCAAGAACAACACGTACTGTTCCTATCCTCTGCCCTTCGATTGACCAAACTCATCGCCATTTTTTATTCCATTACTTTTGTTACATTTAATTACGTCTGATCCTTCGATTACAGCTTACTGCACTATCACTATCAGACCACAACAATATACGCGTGTTTCTTCTTCTTCGTCTTCTTCGTTGAGATTTAATAGTCTTCTATTGGAGTTTCTCATCGTTCGCTCTTGTTCTAGAAAAGCGTTAATAATTTGACTTTTTGGGGAAGAAATTAAAGGAAAATTGATAAACCAATTGAGAAAACTGGTTAGGCACTTAGGCTGAAGGGGAAAGGAAAAATTAAGAAATACCATGTGTATCTTAATTGCAAATGAGAACATTAAAGGAATTTGACTCAAAGATTAATTGTATATTTTTTTTTAATTGTAAACTTAAAGATTGAACATATCATTTCCATTTATTGTAAAAAAAATTATAATAACTTTTATATATACATATTAGAAGAACATATTAAAGAATATAGTAAATTTTTCAGAATTTATTTGCTAAAAATAAATTAAATATATTAGAAAATGTCTTTTTAAAGAAAATGAATTGTTTTAATGTTATTTGAATGTGTTTTGAAGAAAAAAATCTTTTTTAATTGGATTTATCATACAATTTGGGCAGAGTCAATTAATCCTAAGTAGGCCATGCGAACTGACTAGTTCAGATTGATTGATCCAACTATTTTACCTTGATTGATCATCACAATTCACCACCAGAGCATTAGGTCAAAAGAGACCCAGCTAGCCTAACAAATCAGCTTGAACCGATCAGACAGCAACCAAACCCCATCGATTGGCACTCTTAGATTGATCAGTTTGGATGTACAAACCGGTCCAGTCAGACTGACTTCAACTTGCTCAAAAAGGCCAATCCATTTAGCCCTCGCGGATCAACTGATTGATGCAACCCAATAGGATTAGTGGTCTAATCTAACCGACCGAC
>JBBPFQ011504609.1:0-18103 GCA_037974815.1 Kaempferia elegans | reverse complement strand
ACCCGCAGCTGAGGGATATTAATATAATTTTATCGTATGCTTCACCAAATTAATTGGAAATCTATTAGTATTGGAGCCAGATCCTTAATAATATAGTAAGATATAGAAAATTAAATTAATTTTTTTTTATGACGCAAAGTCTGTTACAGTAGTTTGCTCTGGGGTTGTTTAGCATCCCCTTGCATTTGTACTACTATATGGGCTCGGCACATCATTATCAAGTCTAATTGCACATGCAACGCATGTGCGCGATGACTAGTATTAAATTGAAAATACCAATCAATTGTTACGTTGTTAGCGATAAAATCAAATAAATATTTAGGGGGCGCTTGGTAGATGGGTTTAGAAGATGAGAATGAGAATGAAATAGGGTTCATTCACATTCTTGATGCTTGGTAGATAGGAATCGGAATTCGAATATGAGTATCATATCACTAATTTCATATTTCATAACCAACACCCCCCTAGTTTATCGCTAAACTCATTCCTCCCTCAATCATACCTATTACCATTCTCATTACCAAATATATACCAAACGCCCCCCCTAACAATTAATCATTGTACTAGATTATTCATCATCAATTAATTGATGATAAAAAAAATAATTTTTAAATTTTTTTCTTAAATTAATTAATATTTTATCAATTTATTATATTCGATTTTTATTGAAAAATTCAATCTATTCGATAAATTTAAAATATATATATATTTGATCAATCGGTTTAAAATTTTTATTCCTTTAAAAATTTGATTTCGATCCCGTTTTAAAAGTTTAAATTTAATTAAACATATTAAATCGAAAATATCAATCGATTATTATATAATGATTGACTATTGTTAAACTTAAAAAATTAAGTAAATATTTAACAACCAATCGTTGTACTAGATTATTCATCATCAATCAATTGACGATAAAAACAATAATTATTTTAATTTTTTTATCAAATTAATTAATATTTTATCAATTTAGTATATTTAATTTTTATTGAAAAGTTTTAATTGATAAATTTAAAATATATATACTTGATCAATCGGTTTGATTATGAATTTTCCTCCACGAGGATGATCATTCCATCTTGTATTTGAATCTCAGCTCGGAGTGAAGAAACACTAGGAAAATGCTCAAGTAGTTTCAATGATAACGATGAGAATGGTTTATCTAATGACGTTTGTGAAAACAAGCCATGAATAAGGATAACAAATTGAATGAACGAATTCAGTAGGAATCTTAATGAATTAGTTAAGGATCTGGTACGGAAAAGGTGTTTAGTTAATGATTCTCATACTATCTTGCATATGTGAAAAAAAAAAAAATCAAGAATTCATGTTGTTTTCAAAATGTATGTTTAGCGAAATCAGAGATTTATTTTTTTGCTCATTCTACATAATCATAATAAAAAAATTTGGAGAGCATAACAAAGGTAAACACCAAAACTTCCCCTGCATTAGTTACTTAATCACATCATAAACGGAATGATATTGCAAATTTTTAAATTCTTTCAAATTCCATCAAAACCAATGAACAAGGCTGATCGAGACTACCTCACCTGATGTGCATGGAATTTGAAACAGAGAAGATAGAGTAGAACTCTGTAAATAAGTTAGATGAATGCCAAGGATGAACTAATATACCGTTTTGGTGTCATCCTGTACAGCCGCACTGTTGTTTCTTCTACAAGAATACACTATCCGATTTCTAAAATATTTTACACCCTTTGACCAATTGTGTTCGGCATTACTCATCCAATCACCAGTAAATTTCCACTATCTTGTGTTTCATCAAGAGTCAGTCAGCTCTACACATCAGGCAACAGAACCATAATGGCAAACTGCAGGGGCTTAAGTTAATCTGTGAGATGGGTTGGATACAGTCGACGCAGATGAATTAACTTTGGTGATTCACGACACGGCATCCTCATTTTTCTTATCGCTTTCAAGTGTTTCGCCATTCGCATCTCCATTAACAATAGGCAAATTAGTGTCGTTAGGATGTTTCTCAGAGGTTGGTTCCTGAGGCCCAGTATACATATCAGTGTCCTCAAAATGGCTCTTGGAGATTGGATCCTGAAGTCCATTTTCAATGTCCTGTGTTTCCTGGTGAGGCGTGTAGTGGCTCATCAGCTGCGCCTGTTACTCAAGAAAAGATGTCAAATACTTACCTAGTAGTTTGAGAGAAGAGCAAAAAGTTTAAGTTGCGCACTGATTTGCAATCATACCTGGTAAAGCTGATGCATCCTAAAGTTAACTAAGCTATCCATCTCCTGGGGATCGCCAATGAAGTGCATTGTACCTCTTTCTCCAACTAGACGATCAGTAAAGGGACTGGTCTCGTCAAGATTTAGCGCCAACTTATCAGGCCTCTGAAGTAAAAGTTGAAAAGTTGGCTGCAATTCATAGCATTGTTCAAAAAGAGAGCGCCGGCAGAAAATATACAGCCCCAAACGCGCACGTGACATTGCAACGACTAATCTCCTAACATCACGTAGATGGCCAACAAATCGAGTGCGTACAAGAGACAATAAAATAAAATCATTTTGTTGACCCTGGAATTTGTCAACTGTCATCACCTGCTAAGCAAAAAATAATAGTTGATTTGGTAATATTAAAGGATATTCTTAGAAAACTTAGTGAAGACTGGAAATTGACAGACTTGCCTTGCTCGGTGCTCCAATTCCAGATGTCATGCATCTCCTATTGATAACATCCCGAATCAGAAGCTTTTGACCATTGTATGTTGTCAAAATAGAAATTTTGCTGGCCGGGTATCCAAGAAGTCGCATGTATATATAAACACTTACAATATACTCAGCCTCACCTTCATTCTGATAAAACCATGGAGAAGGAGCAGTTTCACCTTTCCCATGGTAATCAGGGACATCAATTAGTTGATATTCGAAGGAGAATCCAGCATTAGCTTTGTGAAACAGAACTTCCTCATGTACATAGGGAAGATCACCAAGATTTCTATATCTCCAATTATAAAGCTTGGCTATACTTGGACGAGCTCTGCCTTGGGCATTAAGCTCAATGTAAGGAACACCTAGACGAACAAACCTAGTGAATAAACTTTGATCCATGTGACTGTACTTTTGAAAAGCCATATTTTTTACAACAGGAGGTAGTTGGTGATGATCGCCAATCAAAATGCAGCGTTTAAGTCGAGCATATCCATCTTCCTGGCGTTGAAGCAACATTGGAATAAAGGTCTCTATCTCGAGTATTTGTGCACTTTCTTCCATCAACAAGTTGTCATACTTAAAGCCCAACTGAAGGAAGTCCTTCCTCTTCAATGCTGCATGAGTACAGGTCATAGCTACAATCTTAGCTTGCTTAGTCATCAGATAATTTGCTCGATCAGCTGTTGATTTGAGCAACTCGAAGGCCCTGCACTCTTCAAGCTCCTGGAACATGGTAGATAGATGACGGAAGCAACCCTTAGCGGCTCTCATGTCTTTCCCAAACGATTCACCTGTGAAAACAAGCTGGGGACTATTGGAGAAGAATTCTGTAAATGGAAAGCGGTCTTTCACAAAAGATGGCTTATCTTGATTCTGAGAACAAGAAGCTAAAAACTGCTCCCAGCGTGAGTAAACATGAAGCAACCAGAAATAGCCAGCAGTTTCACAAGTGTACCCTACATCTTCAGGAAGCTTAAGGGATTTTGCAAGTCTCTCTACTTCACTTAGAAGCTCTAGCCGTCGCACAAGCATAGCATTGACACGACCTTGACGACTAAAATCCAAATCTGTTGCTAACTCTTGTTCACCTTGACCCAAACGAAGAAGATACCTGGCAGGTACATCTCTCTGACAGTAACACCAAGGTTAGCTCAGAACAATTTTTCAAAATAATAATAAAAAAAACATAACACTAAGCATTATATCAGGAATAAAGAAAAAGAATGCTAGAGCGAGGGAATAAGCCCTTATAAATTAACATTCTTAAGAGTATAAGGATTAAGTAATAATGTAAAGGGATTTAAACCCACATCAGTATTTTCGATATAGGGTTTAATGTTTAGAGGCCTATATGTGATGGTTATCCCATAACCGTATATAATACAATATTTATTGTTCCCCCAATTCTATTTGACATCAGAACCCGACCTCTCAGGGTTAGAGTAAGTTTACAAGCCTGGTCACATTTGTTATTGATTTTGTGCTAACGTGCAGATACCGAATTTCAAGGAACTATCTATCCAAAAGTTAGAAAGCTCTATTGGTAGGTTTGGGTTTCACCAAAATACTGATGAGGATTATATATCTTAATGAACCATCATAGGTTGTGTGCTTCATTAATTGCATAAGTTATGTTTTATCTAATGTATATATCACATTGTTTTTCATTATTATCATGTTTTTTTCTATATTTTGTTATGGCAGCTTCACTAGTTAAATGTAACAAATTGAAAGTAGATATCATCTAGCTTGAAAACGAGCGCTAAGCGTTGATGGTTAATAAGCGACAATGTAGTGTGTTTGGTCCCACATTACTATTTTTTATTAGAGTTATGTTTGGAGCCTTATATATATCCATATAAAATTTATCCCATTAACATATAAAGAGCAGCTCGGTGCATGAAGCTCTCGCCAATGCGGGATCCCGAAGAGGAGTTGGACCATATTGAGTCTATTGTACGCTACCTTACCTGCATTGCAAGAGATTGTTTCCGCGACTTGAACCCATGACCACAAGGTCACACAGCTAACAACTTCACATTTGAGCCACGGCTCCTCATCATCCCATTAACATATAAAAAAAAGGTAGTCCGGTGCACGAAGCTTTCCACCATACAGGGTCTCGGGAAATAATTTATTGTACGCAGCCTTACCCTACTTTTTTGCAAGAGGTTGTTTAGGGTTTAGGGTTTAGGGTTTACCCTGTTTCTAGGATTTGAACCCTTAACCTCTAGATCACAAGGCAACAATTTTACCGTTGGGCCAAGGCTTCCCTTCTTCATCCCATTAACATATGCATTACAATATTTCCTATTCCCCAATTTTACAAAAATCAACAATATTCAAGATGCATAACCAAAGAGAAGATATACTGACAATGGAACAATCAAATAGAGAACAACTATGTCTAGCATATCAAACTTAAGAAGTAGAGGATAATAAACAATGATATCCCATCAAAATTTGTATCATATTTTGGAATGCCACTGGACTGAGCATTTGCTAGCATTTATTGCAATATCAAACAATTTGATTCAAAATCAACTTGTGAAAACAAATTACAATGTTTTGAGGAGTGTGCATTTATTAAGATAAAGAAAATACCTCCATTATCTTCTCAAACAGGTCATTTAGAGCTTGATTGGAGTGAGTGATAATTAAAGTTCGCTGCGAAGGGCAATTATGATAAAGAACATTTAGAATTTGTACAGCAGTGTCAGTTTTCCCAGTACCAGGTGGACCAACAACCATTGTCAACCCAGGTTGGATACCTGAAATAATGGCTCCAATCTGCAAAAGAAACATAGATATGAAATAAGTAGTTTGGAGCAGTTAAGTAATGGCATGCTGCAAAGACCATATTAGAAGAAGATGAGAAGGTGAAAGATCACACAGAGGTTGTAAAGGATAAGAAGATAAAGGATCACTTAGAAAGAAGATTGTTCTAATGTTTCTTCAGAGTTTGAATTGAAGGAAAGGAAGAGATGAAGCAATTTTATGAAAAGAAAAATAAAGAACTTCATCACAGATTAAGTAAAAAAAAAGAGAATGCTACAAAAGTTTGCTTATTCATATTTTTTGAGATGTTATCATCAGTACCTGAGTTGGTGTAAACCTCACTGAGTTTTGCTTAGGCTGATCTTGGGGATAAGGCCCAGGATCAGGAGGGACATATGCCTCAGCAAAAATCTTTTCCTTCTCGACGCCATTAGTGGTCATGTCATGATCATTTTGATTATTATTGTCGGTATTCTCATTCCCTAGAAGTGCACGAGAGTCACTCTTCATTGTTTTTGGAAGGCGAATGCGAAATGGAGGTCTTGGATGCAAATCCTCTGAACCATCTGGCTTAACAAAGCAAACCTGCAAGTCATGAAACATATACATGTATCTTAACAACCTCATATCTTGGATTGGCTCACTGCATAATCAAAGCAGAGTGGTCAAGGTACTAAATATTCAAACCATAATTTTTACCTGAAAATCTGGAAAGCTATCTGTCAAATGGTTGGCATCAAGAAAAGTGTCTTTAAAATCTACTACGTCCAAAAGATCCGGCATGTTTTGCCATTGTGCAGAAGAAGGATTACCATAACCCAAAAAGATGTTATGCAACCAATCAGGAACTATGCAAGACTCATTCATAAGGTCTCTTATGGAGTCCAAAATTGCTTTGAAATTATTTTCTTTAGGCTTCCTCCGCATCAAAATGTTAAATGTTCCATATACATCTTCTGCACCTTTTTCAGCAATATCTGTAACATCCATGTGATACTGTGCTGTGTCCAGAGCAATTGTCACTGTACGAAGATCACCCTTAGGTGGCTTCCATTCATCTCTTTTAATTCTACCAGTGAAATCATTCATAAGAACACCTTCTTCATCATGGATTTCAGTTATTTCACATCCACGTACATATTGAAGGCCAAGCCTCTGTGGGACAGATGACTTGGCGGCTTCCTCTGGACTAAGAGGTTCAAAAGAGGGCCTAATTGACAGCAAAAACAAGACATCATGTTCTTTAAGAGAATCCCATTCTGATCTGATATGTGCTCTATAACTTGCAATGCTATAAGTCACTTCAGCAGTAACAGAAGCTGGTTTGACTTCCCCAATGTTAGGTTGTTTAACTTCTGTGATTTTGAACTGCTTGATTGGAACAGCCATTCTTGACCAGCCACCAAATGCAGTTTCACCCTCTCTATTAATGTAAGCTAGAAGATGAGGAACAGCTTCTTGAATATCCTCTCGTATTTCATATGTAGATTCTAATCGAAAAAGATTGAAGTTCCTTAGTAAATAATCATGTAGCGTTAGAAATTGCAGGTTAAGCTTAGGGAGAGCTAAGCATCCCTCTCCTGAATAATTGATACTTGGAACAAGACTCTCATCCCACATTATTTGCTCATTTGGGTAGAGAGGAAGTGTGTTTATGGCCTCCCTCTGTGACTGACGCTTCTCAAAACAAGAAATAACAACCTCAATGAGGAAATCAGCCCTATTACTCCATAGATCATCTCTTGAAACCAACTTGAGCTTTAAAAAATAAAACAACAACAGCAATAGTGTAAGTGTAACAACACACTTAGATTAGGTAAATGTTTAAGCTCACAAGAACAAGATTCAAATGGAGAAGTTAATTATCATTTGGCTTGTAAAACACAAATTGAATCAAGTACATGTAATGCATATCCTTCTTTATTTGTAAAAACTATTGCTTCACTAAGAGCTCTATAAAAGGAAATTGCACTGGCATTTATTTCACTATCCAACACAAGAGATATAGAGAGCAGAGGTAAAAGTGCAGCTAAATGTGCATCTTACTCAATCTCCTTTATGCAAATTTAGCAGATGGTTTATGTTCTTAAAACAAACAAAGTAAAAAAATCAATTGGGATTTACTATCACTGATGTCGAGAAGATGAAAAGTGGAAAAAGAATCTCTAGGGATAATCTCTATCCCATATTATTTTACACAGTTGAAAAAGAGCACATACAAACTAGTCTTCAATAATTGCAATTTGCATAGCAAGCAGAATTCAATTTAAACCTACATCTAAGTGACATGATTTATTTCCAAACTAACCCAAGAATGTATCGGGACATTGATTAAAATCATGCAATTAATATTATGTATATTATGCACTACCAGCAAGGCACAAGTAAAATAATTAACAATTTTGAGAAATCTTCTAAAATGAAAATACTTTCTTATCCATAACAAGGGTAAGAGGATAGACGAGAAATACCACTGAATGCACATCCTACTTGATCTCCTTTATGCAAAAAATAATTAATTTCATGGATAGTTTCTGTTAGTAAAATAAGCAACAAATAAAGTGAATTTCAATCATATTAACTTCTCCAGAAAAATGGACTTAACCCCATTATCTTATACAATTTGGAAGAACAAAAAAATATTTCAATTATTTCAATTTCCTTAGTAAGTTGAATTGATTTAAACCTAGACCCATGTGAGATGGTTATTACTCAACTGATTGAAAAAATGCCTAGACTATACCATCTTATGTTAGTCTTGCTTAACAAAAGCAACACATCCCTCTGTCAAAAAAGCAAGTCAGAAAGGAATATACGGAGGTGACCAAAGTTTATTGAGTTATGTATGCTAAGTGCTAATCAATTTACATGCCACAAAGCAGTGAATACTCAAAAAATCAACATAACAAGTAGGTAAGTAAATGCACCAAAATCAGAAAAATATACATGAAGATAAAAGCAAAAAAGTACAATTGAAATGAAAAAGACAAAGAAAAGTCATGCTAGATATCACTAACCTTATCACAAACCAAGTCTTTCAGTTCCTCATCAGATAAAACTGATAGCTTCTTTTTAAGATCAGAACGCTTCTGAATTGCCCCAATGTTGCAAAGTGCAAGTTCTCGCAGCTAAGAGGAGGAAAAAAAACTTAAACCGTAAATGCAATGCAAAGAAATTATAGTTCCAAATGAAAATTTGATTAAGATGGCCAAGAGAAGTACCTTAGGGATCTGTTTGAATGATAATAGTTGAAAAGCTTGCAAACGTGAGTAGTGAGCAAGCAATATATCATCATCACTGAGTTGTGTTCCGACGTGATCGTCAATTTCAAAGCATTCATAAAACTGTAGCAAGTCGACCAGCTGAGCAAAAAGCCGTCCCTTTTCATGGGCGTATAGCGCACTTAAGTGGCATTTGGAAACAACAGCAGCATCAGCAACAATTGACTTCAAAAACCTATTATACATCACAACCATAGAGCCCTTATACAATCAGGTGCAAAATCATCGTAAGATGTTAAAAATGCAATGCATATACCCATGGGAAAAAATACCAACAAATTAGCTAGCAGAGAATTTTTGTCAATTAGCTAAGTTAACCCAATATTACTGGTTGTGATAGAGACAATAATTCAGGATCGAATATATTGTCTAAATTGGTCAGCTGAATGACCCCATCACAGCACAACTTGTGAATCTATCAGACCTAATACACCATCAACCTTCAATAAACACCAAAAAGCAATCTAATATGTTCTTCCTATGAACAATTTGCGGAACTAATGATTTTCTCAAAGTAAATAATAAATGACGAATCAGATGTAAATTAGAAAATAAAGTGAAAAAGACAACAATACCTCCTAGTTGGAAGTTGGCTCAAAAGATCAATCAAGAATTCCATAAATCTCTCACAGTATAAAACAGACAAATCATCAAACAGATTGTCGTGCGAACCACTAAGCTCAGTTTCTTCATGACCACTCTGATTTTGATGAATGACCTTTGAATCAAGAATCTGGCAGACATGTTTCACTTAAAATTGACTAAAAGACCAAATTATATCTATCAATTGATAAAGTTAAAATAAGTACCTCCAAGAATTCTTCAATTAGGTTTTTGAGAAATCGCACTTCAAGCCTGTTTGATGGATCAACTGGTTGCCCTCCTTTTTTGGCTTCTTTTGCTTCTTTCTTGGTCATTCTTTTCCACTTTTTGATTAAGTGAGGATTAAGACATAATTCCATCTGTATACAGACTTAAAAAGGTCAATTCGCACTAATAACGCGGTCAAAATCACTATAGATGTGCATAGAATTTGTTAACTTCACCTGAAATCTACCAAAAGATAATGTATGCCACAACTGCAAGCTCACTAACTTGAGAACATTGTCACTGACAATTTCATCCTCCAAACTCTGTTAATAATCATACATCAGATAAGCATAAGATGATATGATACAGCAAAGAATCCAAGACAAAATGATCACTAAAACTTAACAAAATTAATCCTTATGGTATAATATGTAAATTTTCATATGTTTGTCTTGAGTACATATGGGGAAGTAATATAAGATGCTGATGATCAAAAGAAATGAGCACATAAACACGACCAAGAAACTAAGAATTTAATGGCGGCAATGCAGCTCAGTTTGTAGTGGGATTTAAATTACTTGCGAATGAGGATTCACGTAGTAGCAATATGCATGAGCATGCAATTCAGGTAAATAATGAATAATTTAAAATTTTGTTCTAGGAAAGCAAAAAAGATATTACTGCATACCTGAAAAGCATTAATCATGAACAGCAAGTAATTCGTCTTCTCTGCTATATTTAAGGCTCTTCCCTACAGGTGAGCAGAACAAATGTAGTGTTAACTAACTTGAAATGCAAGGAGCAAAGTAAAATTCCAGGCTTGTGAACATAAGAATGAGCAAAAAACCAAATTCCTAGAGTGGCTAATAAGCGCGAAGTCAAGACAAAAAGTGCAAATTCAAGGCTATTAAAAAAAACATACCTCTTCCTTCAGCAGCAGAACCCTTCGTAAAAAGCCCTTAAATGCATTCTTCCGGTCATGAAAACAAATCCATGCAGCAACATTCTCCCGGAACTATAAAAAGCATGAATTTCGACAACAGTGATAATATGGAGAAAACAAAATTACTTTTCTAACTATTCCTCGAATCAAAACACGTCAAACCATGCACCTTCTCATTAACCATTAAAATCATTGACATCACGTGCTCAAACGTTGAGGTATCAGGATCAAAGTTGGGCCACAGATAGTTTTCCAAGTACTGGCTCACTTCTAGGATCATCACCCTTTGTAGCGGCACAGTCTTCCTGCCGTCACCGGACACCAGAAGCTCGGTCTCATAGATCTCCTTCACCAGCTCGGGATCGAACTCCCGCGAGGAGGCGCTCCCACCAGCAGCCTTCAGCCAGTTAGCCGCTGCTATCTTGGTGAGCCGGTCTCGCTGGATCTCAAGCAGGGTAATTGAACTGGAGACACCTGCGTTCGGGCGCTGCTCCGGAGGCTTCTCGACAAGATTCTCTGTCACCGGTTCTTTGCCAGGATCGACAGGGTATTCCGCTACCCGGTGACGCCGGAAGTCGAAGGTGCCGGTGCCGAGGACCTTTGGCATGGCGGATCCACTAAAGAGAAGGTTCGTGGAGAAGAGCTGACGAGGAGGAAGAGAGTGTGAGGCAGAGGACCGGTGCTATAAAGAGGAGCAGGCGTGCGATCGCAAAACCCTATCATGGTGTCGATTTAGGAATTCTACTTAAAGGACCTTATTCTTGCCTAAATTATGATTCCACACCTTAAATTTAAAATATTTTTTACTTTTTCGTTGGCATCGGATTTTAATTCTTTAAACCGCCTAATTCTACACTAGCTCCATAAAAATTTTTCAATTACTAAAATAAATTAGAAAGCGTGTATCAAGCCCTATCCAAACCAACATCATTTTTGGATCCTAAAATCCCTTTAAAATAAGGTGTTGTTTTAATAAAAAAATAAATTGCACAAGAGTGGAGATGTTATCTGATTCAGAGGATAATGTCAGGTCAAACATAGGTCAACAATAGGGCTAGGTCATCACACCAAGTCAAAGAATGGTCCACAAAAGTGTTGGCCGATCGGTCGAGACAGCTACTCAGACCGTCTTAACTCAACTGATAAGACAAACGACTAACACTAAAGACAGAACAACCAACCAGACAATTTGCAGACCGGATGATCAACGGACCATGCGCATTCAGCTGACCGAACACACTAAGCCTAGTAAGCAAAAGCAACACTTTGAAGCTGTTGAATGGTCTCCCTGCCATAGGCAGTCGGTTGGTTGGTGAGCTCTCCCTCGCCAAGGTCAACAGTCGATCGGGCAGCACTCGGGTGCGAAGTCCGATTGGCATAAAAGACAAGAGTCTTTTTTGTCGCTTAACTTAACCAGATGTCAGGAGAATATTCTCTGCCACGATCAGAAGATATGATTGTCAATAACGGAAGAAGCTTCTGATGCATACATGTGGCATACTCAATTAAGGTAAGCCCCTTAATGAGTGGCCCCAATGTGAAAAGGAATCAATACGCATGAACAACTAACAGCAAAACCCTAATCTTTCGTCAATTATAAATATGACCTCTCACAGAGGGCAAAGGTACGCGAAATATGTCTTCTGCGCCACTTTTCTTCAACAGTCTATATATTCTTCAATATTGTCAGGCTAACTTGAGCGTCGGAGGAGCAAACACGGAGAGAATTCTCCCTATTTGGTTGCTAACGCTCTCTTCGACTTTTTGGTGCACAGAAAGCATATCACGGCCTTTTCAGCAACCTGCGGGTCCACGTAGATGACTATTTCTCGATATCCGACTACTCGCTTACAGACAGAATCTTTAATTCTTTAAATCGACTAATTCGGTAGATAACCGATCTAGCTTTGTAAAATTTTTTCAATTACTAAAATAAATAAGAAAGCATCTATCAAGGCCTATCCAAACCTTCAGCATTTTTGGATCCTAAAATCTCTTTAAAATAAGGTGTTGTTTTAATAAAAAGATAAATTGCAAAAGAGTGGAGATGTTATCATACTTTACATACATTGTTAGAGAAAGTATGAATTTTAAATCCATCCACGATTTTATTTTAACTTTTAGTTCATCTAAAATCGAGAGAATTAATTTTCATTTCCACTTATAATGATGTCCATTTAGCTATATTTAAATAATCCTTTCAATATATTATCGTGTAATTAATTTTCCATTTTAAAATATTAAAATAGATCATTAAATTTATTAATAATATTTTTATTTGTTTATATATATAAAGATATAATACAATCGTTTTAGATAAGCAGTAATTAATTCAATTAATTAAGTAAATTAACTTGATTATTGAGCGATGATTCTTTTGTTGTTTATTCCGAAAGATGTTCGAACGATGATTATGGAACGAGGGGAAAAAGGAATTTAAAGTAGAAAAATAAAAAGGGAAAATACAAAATATATATAACTATGGGAGCAAAAGATGTTGTCATGCCTCACAAACAGTCCAATATCATCAGCCCTACAATAAAAAATAAAAGTAACTAAATCATGGAAAATATTTTCCCTCACACAATTAGGAATTGATCTCAAAAACTATTAAAGGAATCATCTACCTAGGTATATATCAACTATGTCAATTCATGAGGATCAAGCGGGGTCGTTGCTCGAGGCCATTGATTGTGGTTGTGCGGTGCTATCGTCCAGGATCATATGAGGTATAGTCGCAAGTTGGGAGAAATTCAGATGCATAATAAAGGAGGAAGATTTAGATTCATGGAACATACATAGATGAAAAAAAATAATTCCTAATAAATAAATCTTTGCCTAAAAATTGTTATAATTTTTATTTTCATTCTTCAAACAAATAATTAAGGCTTTAAAGTCATCTATATTCAATGTGATTCCTTTAGAATCATCATCCTATCCCTTTCATTCTTTCCCTCTCTTAGGGCACGATGTCGGTAAGATATTCAAGTTTAAATGTCAGTTAATCTACATTATCGAATATTTGGATGTAAAATTAAAACGTTGACAGGAACTACTTACATTTTCATATTTGTTCGAGGGATAAACTAATACTCTGTTTATTTTGTGTGAATAAGAAAGAGAAAGTAATTCATAATGAAAAATTATCCTCAGAGGAAGAAAAAGAACGAATAAATCTCTTTCTTTGTGTGCTTTTTTACCTTGATTGAGAAAAGTAGATATATACAACGTAATTTTGTAAATAAAAAAGAGATACATGTGTTATTTTTTAGGTATATGATTTAATTTTATAAGTTAAAAGGAGTACATGCGCCAATTTTTTTTTATATATAGTGTAATTGTATAAATGCAAAAGGGTACATGCATGTGTTATTTTTTTCCTCCTTTATTTTCTGTCCGATTTTGAGATGATCGATTTTAGCTTAAAACTATCCGCGTATAGATTGTCTTTCTCTTCCCTCTGAAAATTTTAATAAAGTAAACGATAAAAATTTTCCTACTACATAAACTTTTTCTTAATTTTACTTTTCACTCTCCCAAATAAACATATCACATGAAAAAGGTAGCTCTAAACCCTAGCCAAACTCTTTCCTCATGTCCACTCTCTGTTAGCGCATTGCCGAAATCTTCCAGGTTGGTAATAAAGTTCAACTCAAATTGGCGGATCAAGATCAGATCCAGAAAGACAATATCATAGGCGCAACATGAATTGCTCCAAATACTTAATTCCCGACCTACCCATCACTAAGCAAAGCAACTAATTAACCTTGATGGTATATATGAGGTTTTAATTAAGCAGTCGTCGCACGTATACAAATCATCATCCGCTAGCTTACTGATGTTCCCGTGCAATGTCGTGAAGAGCTAAGGTCTCCATTAATTCTTTATTTAAATAGAATTATGACCTACATTACTACTAAAAATAAGGTCTTTAAGGACACACATAAATATCCTTATAGTATATTTTAGTGACACGAAAGATATGGTGGCATCACCGAAAAATATATTAAAATGTAGTGTTAGCATAGATCCTCTGGTATTCCTAACATTTATATAATGTTATTATAAAATATATATGTTAACTTTGAAAGTGTCTTAACCGCATAAATATACTAACAATCAAAAATGTTACTATAGAAATACCTATAATATCATTTAACACATAACACATAAAATAAAAGTCTATTAATATTTGATTCAAATTATATATTCTAAATAAATAAAATATATACCTTTGATTTTTCTGTGTTCCAAAAAACAACTAGTCTCATATATTGTTCTACTTGAGCTCTTTCATCTCTTTAATAAAATACATACTTTAAGGATCACCGTGATTGCGTCTATCCAAATTTTCTATTTTCTCTTCTTTGAATGAAATAAAACTATATTTGATTTTGATCGATACTAGCTTCCGATATTTTATAATTAATTAATAATATAATTAATTCTTATTCTGAAATAATTAATTAATTAATTTTAGTATTCACTAAAATAATCAATTATAGATAATATTTGTGTCTACGTACTTTGCATGCGATCATCTAGGTTTCATACACGAAAGCAATGTAAATCCATATACAAACTAATGTAATTGTCTAGCAACAGGTTTTAGTCACCCAACATGATAAAATATTAGTCCTAAACTAAGAACCACCATGAATTAATTACTGTGTAATTCAATCTTTTCATCTAGCATACATCCCAATTAATTCGGTGCACTATACATCATTATCAAATTAATTGTTTTACTTTATTTTCAAGAAATAATATACTTCTTTTGAATGATAAAATCATTTCTCCCATAGCTATGAATTTTAAATTACTAATATCTCTATCAAGCAGTCAGGATGTTAACTCTTATCCAAGAGAGCGATGAATGATTTATTGATTTAACACTATTCTCTCTACGCTTTGTCATGCACCCAACTACCGTATTAATCACAATCCGATTAAAGTGCTTTTAACTGCATTAGAGTACATAACCCCACATATAGAATAAATGAAAGTCTCAAGTTAAAATATCAGTTACACTCGTTCATAAGATGAATAACCAATAATGCTTAATATGTGGTCTCTCTTAAGCGGGTCATGTCCAGTATACCTCTAAACTCAAGACACTCACAAGTACAACTTGAATATGCATCCCTCGGTTTGTCTCAGCATAGTTATACTTAACGTTGATCTAAATATCCATGTCCCTTCTAGATATCTATCCGATCAAGGACTATTTTCATATTAATATACTCATTAATATGGGAAACATTATCATTAATCATATATTATGCATAAGTACATAAGGAGTATCTTGGCACATAAGTGCACACACTAACAAGAGGGAATTAAAGGAAAGGAGGGGAAAAGGATTATATGGAAAAGCACGCTAAAACAAAGAAAGCGAGAGAAAAAGAAAATTGATGAAATCGTCATTACCTGGCAAGGTGTCAACTGGCTTGAGGCGTGGCATCATTGCATGGTGTCATCCGGTGCGAGGCTTGACAGCCTCATGTAGTGTTGTCTGACGCAAGGCTCAGCCTCCTTGTGTAATGCAAACCGGTGCAAGGCGCATCCGCCTTGCCGAGGCCCTTTGACCTTGTAGTCTCGCACGTCATCCTGCGTGAGGCCCTGTAACCTTGCATGGTGTCTTCTAACATTGGCACATAGTGCACACACTAACAAGAGAGAATTAAAGGAAAGGAGGGGGAAAGGATTATACGGAAAAACACGCTAAAACAAAGAAAGCGAGAGAAAAAGAAAATTGATGAAATTGTCGTTACCTGGCAAGGTGTCAACTGGCTTGAGGTGTGGCATCCTTGCATGGTGTCATCAGGTGCGAGGCCTGACAGCCTCATGTAGTGTTGTCCGGCGCAAGGCTCAGCCTCCTTGTGTAATGCAGACCAGCGCAAGGCGTGTCCCCCTTGCCGAGGCCCTCTGACCTTGCAATCTCGCACGGTGTCATCCTGCGTGAGGCCTTGTGACCTTGCACGGTGTCTTCTGGTGAGAGGTTTGTGGCCTCGCCGGGGCTGTCTAGCGCGAGGCCCTGTAGCATGATGCAGTGTCATCTAGTGCAAACTTGGTCTTGTGGGCTCACGCGGTGTCGTCCGATGGGAGGGCCAACCTCCTCAAGCGGTGTAGACCGTCTCAAGTGGTGCATACTATCTCAAGTGGTGCAGTGCCGACCCGTGTGACACTCGGCCAGTGTCCCTCAACTGCTACCTCGCAAGGATGGTACGTGATTTTTAGGCCGATTTGGGGCAGATGAAAAAAACCTCAAAAATTGATCTGCCCAGGATTTAGTAATTCATTTGTCAAACAAGTAAACAATATAGAGAATATGTTGGTGCAATCGACCTCCAAGGTTTTAATGTTTGTTTAACAATATATTTAATGGAGTCTAGTCAGGTCAAGGTTTACCGGATGACTAGCAAGGGTACCAAGTGAATTCCTAAATATAGTTAAGCAAGGGAAGTCCTAGTTACTGCTAGGCAAGGGAAAATCCTAGGGGAGGTAACCCTGGGTCTTTGTGAGTAAAGTCAGATGGTTAAAACCCTAGGAGGAGGTAATCTTGGGTCCTGGTGAGTGAAGTCAGATGGTGAAAATGCTAGGGAGAGATAATCCTAGATTATAGTGAGTGAAGCCAGGTGGAAAAACCCTATGGGGAGGTAATCCTATGTCCTGCTGAGTGAAGTCATGTGATGAAAACTCTAGGAGAGGGGAACATTAGGTAATGAGAAGCCTTGGAGGAGTGAACTCCAAGCAAGGTTGATCGAAAGGGGTCGACTGGACCAACAGAACTTGGTAAACCTAAGTTTAGATTTACCATAGTATTTTACATTACTATTATTGTTGTTGGCTAATTTAGCATTGCAGGAAAAGTCTTAGTGGATTAGGCAATCAGACACTTAGCAGTAAAGTCTAAATAGGTCTGGAGGACCAAATGTTTGGCAGGTAGGTTGATGTAAGCAACTAGAGTGGAACGACAGGGAGGTCGTATCCATGGAAGGGACAAACTCTAGGTCGCTGATCTAATTGAAGAAATCGGGAGGCTTCTAAGTTGATATCAAGACAGGAGATAGATACAGGACTTACTGTCTCCTCATATTCACGCATTATTATATTACTGTGCTTACTCTATTTTGCAGGATTATTTTTATACTGTGGAACTAGCTCTGTGTTGCAAATTTTAGTTGTTCCATCGACAAAACACTGAGATCAGTCGACATATCAACTTTATGTTCCATCGACGAATCAAAGGGATAAGCCGACGGATAAGCCTATTTCCAAAATTGGTTGAGATACGAATCAGAGCACAGAAGAAAAAAATGGTTCAGTCGATGGGAACAAAGTTGATCTATCAACGGAACAATGAAATCACTGGGATTAAACTGATCAGATCTCAGCAAACAAGGAAGGAATTATGGTTAAGTCAATGAAAAAAGTGATCAGTCAATGTGATCCGGATATTATAAGGGGTGAGAGAGATATGGAAAAAGATGGGGAGTCATCAAGTCCCGAGTACTGCTCGGGCACATAAAGTCTCGAGTACTGCTCGAGTACAGAAAGTCCCGAGAACTACTCGGGCACAGAGAGTCCCGAGTACTACTCAGGCACAGAGA
>JBBPFQ011502427.1:0-18117 GCA_037974815.1 Kaempferia elegans | reverse complement strand
GGGTGAACCCGTCGATGGACCGTAAAAATTACGGCCGGATTGTAACTTCAATTTAACTTCAAATTGGGTGTGGACCATCCCCTGGTCCACAAATTTGTGGACCAGATCTGGATCTGGTCTCCTATAGTTGTGTGTTAAATAATCTCTATAAATACATCAAAATTAGAATTAGAGCTGTTGGACATGTTAATTTATGACGGGGCGGTTCGGTCCATGACATGTCAATTATTTGGCGGGGCGGGGACAGGGTAGGAGCGGACCGACCTGCCACCTTGGTTGATTGAGAAATTCTTAATTCAACCAAATTTAAGGCAGCCCACGACTTAGGCGGACTAACCTACATGCCCAAAAAAAAAAATTAACATTTAATTCAGAAAGACTTTATCAATTAAATGTATCAATAACACATATATTTTAAATATAAATAGATACAAATGAGTACAGATGTTGATAAAAATTACTATTTTTATTTTAAATTAAAAAAAATAATAATAAATTGATATAAAATTTAATTCATATTAGTTTTTCAATATACGAGATGGCCCACACGGGTCACATACCTAGGCGAGTTAGCCTATGATTGATATGAATTGATAAAATTATAATTAAATCTATTTAAATTGTTGAGTGGATCAATTCGGACCCAATTAAAATTTACACCTCTGGTATTAATGACTCTTTGGCTGAATTATTATTATAATAGTTGTACATGGAAGCTGGTCATCTTAAAATTTGGATAAGTTATAAATATTTTTTTAATACAAAATTTGTTTAGCGCAGTTCAAAAAAGTGAAGCACTGAAGCCGAATGGAAGCCCTAACTTCCACGGAGGCCTGCCCCTGAGACGGCGCATCGAACGCTCAGGTTGAGACGAACTCGAAAAAGGAGCGATAATGGAGAGCGCCTTAGCCACCGCCGCTTCCATTGCCGACCAAAGGCAAAAGATCGAACAGTACAAGCTCATTCTTGCATCAGTTCTCTCCTCTTCCAACGACGTCTCACAAGCCAAGCGTTTCATCGATCATAGTAATACCTCGTAGCTTAGTACTCCCTTTATTTACCCTTGCTCTGCAATTTTTGATCGGTTTCGGGGATTTTCCTTCCGCCCGTTAGTGGTGTCGGACGAGGTTCCGCTGGTGGTCTCCAGGCAATTGCTCCAGACCTTCGCTCAGGAGTTGGGAAGGCTAGAGGCAGACATCCAGAAGGAGATCGCTCATTATGCTCTAGCTCAGATTCAACCGAGGGTTGTGTCTTTCGAGGAACAGGTATTATGTTAAGAATCTTCATCTTTGACTCTGCACTTAGATTATTTGATTGTTTGATATAATTAAGAAAGTGAGTGTCTGGTAATTTTTATTTTTAATTTTTTTCAATTTTATTGTGGTTCCTTTTGTTATAAACCAAATAATTCGGAATTAGTCTAAGCTGGAATTAAAAGGAGAGACGTGGAACATGCTCTAGTTGAGAGAAATGTTCGGCATTAAAGATATTATATAAACTTCAAATTTGTTAATAGGTAGATTGAGTTACTATATCGCTGAAATTGGGAGTCTATAAAAGGAGAAAAATTACACTTTGCAATGGCATGAAAGTAGTAGTAGTAAAACATTCTCTTCCCCTTATGCTCTCTCTCTCACTCATCCCCTCTCTCATGCTCTCTCTCCCTCATGCTCTGATTAATCTTCGAGGTTGCTCCACCAACACACCACTGTCTGTCACCGACTTTTCCTTTTTTTCTTGGTTTAACCACTTCCTCCCTATAGAAGGTGTCTCTTCAAGGGAAAAACAAGATCACACAACTAACTCCGAGCCTGAAGCCTGGACTCGGTCTCTTGCCTGGTACATAACATCTTGGCACTGTTGCCTATTAGAGAGCAATGATTTAAGTGTTTTTAGCTATTTGCTTAATTAATTTGGAACAAAAGGATCTATCTATCTTCAAGACTTCGTTTATCATCAACATCTACTAGTACTAGTTTTTGTTTATTCATCATCAACATCTACTAGTGCTACTCCTAACTTTAGTGGCTGTTGTCATGAATACTATCTCTTCCTTTGTTTCTATTAATATTCAGATCAAACTTTATTAGTTTGAAAATAATTTTGTTAGATGAAATGGTATATTAGATCCGTGCACTTCATTGCTAATCTGGAAATATCAAAATTGCATTTGATTGGTTCAGGATGAAAACCATGATTTAGAGTACATTTCTACCCTACAGATTAAATGAGCCCTGATCTGAATCTAATTGAAGTCTGGTGAACCTTTTTGTGGTCTGATTGAGACAAGTGACAATCTCCATCGAAAGTTTATAAATGCAGAAATAAAGATTCCAATGCTCAACTTTTAATTTGACATACTTTGAAAAATGATGAGCCTATTTGGGAAATGATATAGAGTCCATCCGTTCTTAAGGTTTGAAGTCAAAGTTTGAAAGTCAAAAGTCAGCTATAAATTTCTTACAATTCCAATGTGTTTTAACTTCCAATGCTTGAAAAATTGAAGTGTCAATTAAGTGTCTTAATGAATCTTTATATTTGTTGTGTGAGTCTTGATGATTCTTTATATTTTCTACATAAGAACTTATGAATTCTTTATGTTTTCTATATTAGTTTTTATGCCTTTATGATTTTGTGAGTTTATGTGCTAGTATAAATATGTATGTTGTTGTATTGCTGGCATATGGAATAGGAATTGAGTTTTTGAGCATTCTCTTGGGTTGTGTAATGCAATCTCCCTACGTTGTGATGCCTAGGAATCCTTAGGTGTGATACCTAAGTTTCTTCAATCTTTCTACACTTGTTTATCACTTAATTTTAGATTCCTATGCTCTCTTTCAAATTCCTACAAACCTTCTAACACTCACATATTCGATATTTAGAGCCTAAGCTAGCTTGTCTATAAGATCCAGGAGGGGCTTTCCTCAATAGAAGTTGACTCATTCACATGATGAAACAACTTGATGGCATGCAAATTAGTCTAAACGGTATTGAGGTGTTGATTTCTCATTCTAATGATAATCAAGCCCAAGGAGAGCAAGGAGAAGCATCTCAAGCAATCCACAATTTGATTCAAGAAGGGTTTCCAACACTTCAACAACAACAACCTTTTTTTGAGTTGGCTAGAGGATTTCTCGAGGCAGGAAATAATTCCCTAGATGCTGCTAGAGATATCACAAAGAAAGTTTGAATTGAGGGTCATATTTTGAAGGAAAAGTTAACCCCTTTTATTTATTGATTGGCCTGCATTAATAGAAGAATACTTCAACTGGTATTGCATGATAGATGATCGAAGAGTACGGGTTGCTCAAGTGAAGCTCGTGAGTTTTAGCAAAAATATGGTGAATTGGTGTTGAAGCAAACATAAGGAGAATGGGTCAAGCACCAATCAACTCATGACAGATGACGAATGTTAAGCTACAAGAGAAGTATTTGCCAACAAATTATTATGATAAACTATGGTAATCTAAAGTAGAATAACTTGTCTGTAGCTGAGTACGATGAATTAAAGATAAGGAGTCAAATTATCGAAGATCCACAACAAATTTTCCAAGGTTTATGGTATGGAATTAGAACAAAAATATTAAGATAACCACTTTATCGCGGGGAACAAACTTTCTAAGTTCCATTGGATATGAAGAAGTGTTTGGATTATTCATTTTATAAGAAGCTTGGTGTTTTAGCAATGAATAAAAGGATCCATGAAACCTAATTAGCTTGCAAGAGAAGGATCTGACGACCCATTTAATTAGCATATTGACTTTAAATTATCTTCAAAACTATTCAAGTCATAGAACAAGGGTAGCAAATGTTTCAAGTGTCTACAGCAAGGCCACATGACTTAATCTTGTCCAAAAAAGTATCTACACATTGGAGTAAAGCATGAACATGATGCAAAAAATCAATGAGATGAAGGGGATGAAAATTCTTTTGATTCTGGAATTTATAATGGAGATTATTTGGAAGAAGATGAAGATACTTTTTTGGCAACTGTTGTTAGACATATTCTTACTTCTCCAAAAGGAGAAGATGAAGATTGCTAGATATCTATTTTTCAAATGTTGGTTCGCTGTGAGAATCAAGTACACAAGCTTATCATTGATGGAGGAAGAGTGAGGCCATATAATGTACATTTGTCTAAAAAAGTATCTACGTATTGGAGTAAAGCATGAACATGATGTAGAAAACCAAAGAAATAAAGGGGATGCAATTTTTTTTATTATGGAATTTATAATGGAGATGATTTGGAAGAAGATGATGATACTTCTTTTGCAACTATTGTTAGACGTGTATTCTTCTCCAAAAGTCAAAGGTGAAGATTTGCGAATATTTATTTTTAAAATGTTGGTTCATTATGGAAATCAAATATACAAGTTTTTCATCGATGGAGGAAGTTGCATGAATGTTGTCGCAACATTTATGGTAGAGCACCTCAAAATTTCTACACAACCACATATTTAAACATACGAGGTTGGAATACGTCTATTTTGGTGACACAATGTTGCTTTGTTTCTCTTTCTTATGAAAATTATGGTGACTTTATTTAGTGTGACGTTATTCCTATGAAAATAACTCATATACTTCTTGGAAGAGCTTAGCTATATGATCGAGTTGTGCATCATTGTGGCAAGGAGACAATACAAAAGTATTATTAATCAATTCAGGTGGCTAAAATAAAGAAATACAGGAGGCAAAGAATGCTACTAATAGTGCAAATTCTTTTTACATTCTAACATAGTGGAAACTATTGAATATTTTGATTCAAACATGAACATTGGAAACAATCTTCTAATGACATGTTCATCAGAATATGAGGAAATAGGTATCCAAAACATGCAACTTTGGGAAAGGAACAAGGTAAAATATTATTGATGATAAAAAAACTACCCTAAAATCAACTAAAGAGGTGGTTTAAATAGTCTCAAAACCTTAACACTGCAAAAAATGAAAATAACCTTAATTATAAACCCTAAAAGATAATAAAAAGGCTAAATTTTTTCTGAGCTCTGAAAAAGCTTTAAACGATGTTTTTTGAGTTTGAGACCGGTACAAATGTAGATAACGAATTTCGATTTGATATATTATAGGTTGACTCAACTCAAATCAAGAGTTAAGACCGCTTAAAGCTTACCGTCTGCGATAATAAAACGGTCCCAAAACTCTAGGCCCTGCTTTTCCGCATCACATTCTAACTAAGAAAAATTTTTAGTAATAGACCAAAGCAAGTTTTCTATATATAGTCATACTCTTATATCAAAGAAGTAACTACTATCAAAGTTTCCTCAGTTCCTCTAGAAATGTGTAAAATTACCCGTGAGCTTTCACCCATGTGCAAAATTGTGCATCCAATTGATTTTGTATCGCTTCACACTTGCCCAATCTACCATGCTATTGGATGAATCCAAGGGGGTCACGCAAAATTGAGAAGGCAAGTGAATGAACTGCTGTCCAAGGATTAATTCTTGAAAGTCTAAGCCTATATGTTGTCCCTGCATTGTTGACACTAAAGAAAGATGATAGAAGGCGCATGTGTGTTGATAGTCGTGCAATCAATAAGATAATCATCCAATTCTTCGCTTCTTGTATCTTTTTAAAACGTGGGTATCATCAAATACGCATACGACCCAGAGATGAATGGAAGACAACTTGACTAAAGATGACCTGTGTGAATGGCTTGTCATGCCTTCCAATCTTCTTAATGTTCCCGTTACATTTCTGTGCTTTATGAATCAGGTATTACAATAATTTATTAGAAGGTTTCTTGTTGTTTATTTTAATGTTATCTTAATTATAACAAAAGTAGAAAAGATCATCTTACATGTTTGTAATAAATTATGAGAAAGAGTGGTTTTTGCTGAGAGAAGCTCTACATAAATTTAAAGAAATACCCCTTTATGACTTTCTCTGTGGTATTCTTGGGTTTTCTGGTGTCATTCAGAGGATTAGAAGCAAATCATGACAAGTTAAAAGTAATCCAAGAGTGCTCATTGCCTAGGACACCACAAGAAGTCAGAAGTTTTCATGGCCTAACTACGTTTGTAGGCGATTCACAAAAGATTTCAGTACTATTATGACCCTAACTTATTGTATAAAGAGAGACGAGTTTGCTTGAACCAACACATGATTGAAGCACCAATTCTTCAATTACCAGATTTTTCCAACGCTTTTTAAGTGGTGTGTGATGCATCTACCATCATAGTTTCTAAAATAAAGTTCTAAGAACATGGAACCTCCTCAAAAATATTTATGCAACAAATTTTCATTAAAACGACATATTTGCATTAAAATGGAGAAGAAAACATGTGGTTGGTGTGGGCCGTGGGGGAAGAAAATATTTTATTTGTGATGTGGGGAAAAACTTAATTGATTAAAAAAAAAATCATAATACTGGTTGATTCTTGTTGGTTTTTTGGGCGGGGGTGAGGGTTAACAAAATTATTTTACCTGTAAAGTAGTAAAAAAACTAACGGCATAAAAATTCTTAATTCAATTTAATTATATAGACCAACGTTTGGGGTTTTAGGCGTAACTTCGGTTCATATATTTTCCTTAGCAAGTCTGTACGATCAGTGATTGATAATATCTCAGTTGCCCCTTTTTAAATTTATCTGAATTTGAATACATTGACTCCAATTATTTTGTTAGAAGACAATTATTTTGTTAGAAGACATAAGTTATGATTTTTTTAATGATATGTTATCTTTTGTGCATACCTATTTACTAATTTCTGGAATATCATTGTTTGAATGAAATTCTCTTTATACCTTGGATAATGAACTGAAGAAGTATCTTAGAGCTTTTGTCTACTTTTGAATCATGCTTAGGTGTTGATCATCAGAGAGAAATTGGCTGAACTCTACGAGTCTGAACAACAGTGGTCAAAAGCAGCACAAATGTTGAGTGGGATTGATCTTGATTCTGGAATTAGGTAAATCCATTTTTTACTTCAAATATTTATTTGTCTTGTAGGATATTTTATGATCACATCATTATGCTTGAAACTATCAGGATGCTTGATGATGCCTATAAGCTCTCAAAATGTGTCCAAATTACTCGCCTTTATCTTGAGGTTTGTTGGTGTCATTACTCTATTTACGATTTCCTCTCTAAAACATCAAAGCGGTGTTCCTTTTTAATTTATTATCTAAAGAGTGCCTTTTTTACTGTGTCATGTCAAAAACAAACTTTATTTTTTATCCATTAATTACTTAAGCAACACAGTTCAATGTGATACCTGGACTAGACAACTTCTCGTGTCCATTAATTACCTGGATCTTCCTACTGTAAAGATCTATAAAACTTAAAACAAGCTTGCATTTATTTTCCCTTTCTATGTTCTATTAAGAAGGAGAGCCTTGGTGCAATGGTACATTTGCTGCCATATGACCTAGAGGTTACAAGATTGAGTCGCGGAAATAGCCTCTTGCAAAATGAGGATGAGGTAAGACTATGTACAATAGAACTTTCCTTGGGACAATGTATCAGTTTTTCCTTTTTTTTTCTATGTTCTATCACAAGGATATTCATTGAGAGCGAGGCAGGATCAAAACTTTAAATTTGTATTGCCTTTTGGAAATCAGATGGAATTACTCTCAATATTTTTTATCTCCTTAGAATTTTTTTGTATATAATTTTATCAAAATAAATTAATTTTGGCCATTGTGACAATTTATAAAATAGAATTTGTTAGTTTCACCGGAAATGTCTAATTTTGTTGTATCACTAATATGAAATTAAAAAATTTGGCGAAATTGTTCAATTTTATAAATTTGCTCATAATTATAGCTCATGCTAGCATTTCATGATGTTATATCTGATCAATAATCATTTCTCCTTAAAGCACGACATAATGGCCATTATGAAAATTGGACAATATGTAGCTATTTTTTGTTGTTGAAATTGTCTAATTTTATAATTTTCTTTATAATTACAGGTCAAAAATTTGTAAATCCTTTTTCTAGCATTCTCAACTGATAGTGTATATATATGTCCGATAATCATTTCTCCCAAAATTTAGTCATGATGGCTATAGAATGAAATCAAATAATTTTGATGAAACTACCTTGCTCATATAGTTTAAATTGTCATATGCCTTTGGGACTATGGTACGATGGTAAGAAGTGGGGCGGGCTCCCTACTCAATAAAGGTTCAAATCTCACCCAAGGCCATTTCAAATCTTCTGTCCCAAAATTAGTGGGTCCCCGTGTCTCCTCGCCGATCGGACGAACCAAATCACATCTCAAAAATGCAGTGCACATCTCGAGGATGTCACAACTGTCCGATCTGCAAGGAGACACGGGGACACATTGATTTTGGAACAGAGGACTTGAACTGCCCAAGGCACATTACCCTTGGGAGTTTGAAAAACTTGTAATGCTAGGCGTCTGCCCTTTTTACCTGCTAGTGGAAAATTTATGTGGGTTTCGGATTGATCACCTCCAAGATTAGTTGGATTGTAAGAGCTCGAGACCTGGAAAAAAATTGTCATATGACTCGTATTAGCACTCTCTCATGATAGTATATGTGCTCAATAATCTAGAATGAAATTGTACCCTTTTGGCGAAGTTATCTAGATTATAATTTTGCTTACAATTGTGGTTCAAACTTTCATAGATTCTCATGCTAGCATTTTCTTATTATAGTGTGTAAATATTTTTTTCTCTTTCTAAAACATATGGTGATTATAGAACTTGGACAAATTAAAGTTGAGCAATGATGCACTACATAATTTGATAAAATTGTATAGTTTAATTATATTATGCTTATCTTAAATAAATTTTAATATGACTGAAATTCTCTTCTTTTTGGGGAGAAGGGAATTTAATATGTGCATCATCCTCTTTAACTTCTTTTATCTTCTTAGTCTTTTCAAGCTCCATTCTCATCCTTTGCTCTTTGACCTTGTAAGCTCTGGTGTACCTATGACTTTGCTTCAATGCCTTCTTATTAGATTCAACTATAGAATGCACATGTGCCCTTAAAAAAACGCTACTAAGCATTAATCTGTTATTTCTCCTATGGGATTTCTACTCTATTTAGACATGAAGCACATTTGGTGAATTATGTGGTTGTTCAGGATCCTAGATAAAAATGTGCTAATTTTGTTGAAAAAATTTTATATTCAAGATGATTGTATGGTACCTTGTGACGACAAAGATCATCTTTTCTTCCTTTAGTAATTCTCATGTGGTGGTAAACAAATATTGAATATATAATAACTAATGCATTCAATGATTGTTTCTTCTAATGTTCGAGTCGAAAGTTTTTTAACCGGTGAATTATCATGCAGATAGGTCCCATCTCCAAATCCTAGGCATATCTCTTAAAGATTTTGATTTCAAAATGTTAGTGTCCAAAAAACTAAATATAAGAAGAACCAATAACTTAGTCAAAATATATGATTTTAATTTATAACTAGTAGCCAAGATGGTTTGCAAACCTCCATTCTTCAGAGTCTGAGCCTTTGCTCTAAGCTTTGGAATCTTTGTAGCCATGATGGCATACACTACTTTTGGCCAATTATAACTTACTATTGTGTTGAAGACTCGAAGTCATTCATTAGTATATATAGAAGCTAGTTAGCATATGTTCAATCATGCAAAACAAAACAAAAATTTACAAAGCCTATGAAAATTTATATCATGATCAATCTCATCATGTGGCCTGAAGACTATGATGTTACTCCTCTAATCTACTTGTATTACAAGAGTCCATTTGAAAGTGTATATCATACATATACCCTTCTGGATTAGCATTGGTACCTATCGTGGATCTGTGAAGGAGTAAGCTAAGAATTAGGGACACATCAATTGGTGAAAAGCTCAATGTTACTCCTTTCACCTCAAAGTTTAATTTGATTGGGATTAAAATATAAAAGAAAGAATAGATTTAGAAAATGTGATATTAGATAATTCAACAAAATTACCAAAAAGAGTTCTGAAAACAATAATATGACATTCTTGAAGCCTTGTAAATTGCATTAGTATGTTTCGCTGAACTCTAGTAGAAAGGCTGAGCAACTATTTCACATGATCTGGGAAGCTTGTTCCTCAAATGTGGTATGAAATTGAGAATGTGTCGATCCACTTGATGTATCATTGAAAGATTCTTGGTCAACTATAATTAATAACCCCAAAATTCAATGCGATCTAACTGTAGATCATGCTGAATCGGGTTATTCAAATAATGGCTCAAATGAACCAACATTTGGTGTTTTTTGTCATGACATTGTAGCAGGAGCGTCTTCTGATAAATAAAAAAACATCTTTTAGAAAAAGATGGGCGCTCCTCTGATTTTTGCCCTGGAATATTTATATATTGTTTAATTCTGATGAAATATTTTAGGATGATGATGCTGTTAATGCTGAGGCTTTTATTAACAAAGCTTCATTCCTAGTCAGCAATAGTCAGCATGAAGTGCTGAACTTACAGTACAAGGTAAACCAATTTTGAATAGTTTTTTCCCCCTTATCCATCCGCTGGGTATCTGATGGTCAGTTTTATGTATTTTTTGATTGAAAGGTTTGTTATGCTAGGATACTGGATTTGAAAAGAAAGTTTTTGGAAGCTGCACTTCGTTATTATGATATTTCCCAGATTGAGAAACGCCAAATTGGTGATGAGTAAGTTTATTTGTAATATTGTTGATTGAAATTTTGCTGTGGAAAATTCCATTAACTGTCAAATTAGTGGGCATCATTTTTGTCTCTTTTTTTTTTTTTCCAGCTGATTTACAGGCATCAGTTACTTTGAAACTAATGATATACGGGCTTCCTGTTTTTCACTTTATGTTATTATATGATTTTCATATTAATTTGTATCTCCTAATTATCAGAAATATTCTACCTGTTAATTTGTTTTCTTAATTCTTAGAGTTTTTAATGTTTATGATTTCGATTCAGTTTATAAGAGGAAGGTTTACTGAAGCAATGAGCACTCTGTTTCAATGATGTAACTGTTCTTTCTGCATGTATAATCGAATTCTATGTCGGAGTCCTGGAAAGATAGTGACATTGTATAAATATGGATGGTTCACCTAGTGTGTTGCTCTCATGAAACTTAGCATACAACACAGATGAATAAGGCCTATTTTATTCAGGGGTTTGAAATGGTAGAAGTTGTTTCGAGTTTCAAGATCTGAAGTCTCATTTTTTTCCTTTTCTTGTTTTTTGTATTGCACATTTGATATTTCATGTGGTGTTGAGCTGTTACTTTTTTGGAGCACAGGGAGATCGATGAGGATGCACTGGAACAAGCTCTTAGTGCTGCTGTGACTTGCACAATATTGGCTGCTGCTGGACCTCAGCGATCCCGTGTTCTTGCTACCCTGTACAAGGTAGGTATACAGGCACCTATATTAAAATTACTTCACCACACATTTCTACATATAGCCCCAAAATCTAATATAGCAGATAAATTACTTGTAAGGCCAAAATAAAAAAAGTTAAATGCTTTAATATACCAGATAAGAAAGATCATATTCTATATTTTTCATTAAATATCTGTATCTTGAATTACAAGAAAAAAATTAATTGTTGGCAAAAATTAAATAAAAAATCGGATTATTAGATTTATTATTCAATAATCTAATTAATTAGATTATTAATGCAATTCTAATTGAATATTGTTGTTGAATGTTGTTGCTAAATAATTATATAATTGATGATATTATTTCTCGTATTAATCAAATAAATGACTATTCAATAGAATTAATATTTAGATTTATTTCCATATTAGGAGATGATGCATTAGTTAAAATATTAATCGAATAAAACAAAATGAAAATTACTAATTAATCATGTAAATAATTTAGTTATTTGTTATAATTTATATCAACTAAGATTAATAAATAATTAAATATTAATATTAAGAGAAGTAAGTAATCTAACTTATTTTGCTGTTTATAGCATGTAGTATGATTAATCTTTGGTATTGTGTAATTTAATTCATTATTAATTTTTTATATTGTCTAATTTATCACTAAATTAAATTAACTAAATATTTATACAAAAATAAATATATAATTTATATAATTAATTAAATTATTTTATAATTTATTTCATTTTAATGATATCAATATTACAAATTAATCATGAAGGGAGCCTTAGCGTAACGGTAAAGTTGCTGTTATGTGAGGTTATCGATTTGAATCTCAGAATCATCCTCTTGCAAAGGAAGGATAATACTGTATACAATAGACCCTTTCCCAGGAGCTCGCATTAGCATGTGCACCAGGCTACCCCTTTTAATTATAAATTAATGATTAACTAATGTAATTACTTTTATATTTGTAATTAGTAAAATCAATAAATGTTAATAATTAGAAATTTTGTAATTAATTTTTTATATCTAGTTATATTATTAATTGGCAAATTAATCTTATAAATTATTTGCCTAAGTGAATATTAACTGCCAAATAATGATGAAATAATATTATGTTTAATGATGTTAACCATGTATTTATTTAGTTGATATATTATTGTATAATAATTTCACTTTTAGTTGCCAAATAATTTTGTAGATAATCATGAAATTTAAGTTGCATTATATTTAAATAAATAATTAATTAAAATTTAATTTATGGTCTATCAAAAAGTCACCTTGTTATACGATTTTAACTATTAATTAGTTCTTAATGATAAAAATTTGAAATATTACTAATTATTATTCATTAACGATTCAAGGTCTTTTTACCTATTACATATTAGTAATTTTCTTGTTAGCCATCATTGTTTTTAAAGGTGGGCCACCTAGAGCATTTGAGCAAGGGTTCACTTCTCCTAGTTGGTAGATCGTTCTTCTTAATAATTGAGGTAGACCACCTAGGTGATCTTGGAGATTAAAGGGAAAAAAATAATTTTCTTATAGTTGTTTGTTCATTTGATATTTGAAAATAATATAAACTCCAGCATACTCTATAGTCCCATTCACCTAAGCCTCCTATCCCACACGATTTCTATGCCCCCCCTTTTCACTCGGTGTAGGCAGCTTGCATTAATTTTCGACCATTTTTGGCCATCTTTTCTTCCTTATCCTTCTTAGATATGTTGTTCTTTTTCTCTTTTAATACATCTAGAATATTTCTTTTTCTTTTTCAGTTTTACTTTTTTTTGGTTGCAATAGCGAAATATGTAATGTTTTATTGCGGTTATATTTAGTGTTTAATAATTATGACTTGATATTTGTGATTATAAACTTGTTCTGATTTGATTTATTAAAAATACAATTGTTATATATACACTAATATTAGTCATTCTTAAGGTAAGATACTTCTCTTTCCTATTTTGACATTATTTTAATATTGTTTGACTACGCGATAGGTAGTAGGTTAATTGCCTACCACATGGAATCGTCAATACCTTGTTAGCAATACATATTGCCTATTACTTAAAAACTAATATAGTGACTGCCCTAATTTTTATTATTTATTACCAATTTTGCTCAATAATTAATGGAACCAAGTGGAGGAATAAGATTCGCGTCATGGGTTAAAGTGTTGTGTTGTGCTGATTGTGGCATGAGCAAAATTTGCTATTTTGCTCGTTGACTAACAAGGCATCAGAATCGGCATAGGGGCCAATAAGAAACTGCTAGAGAAGACTGGTGATTGCAAGTAAGCGCTATGGAGGGTTGCTGCTGTGGCCGATAGAGGTGGTAGGTGATGATGACGATCAGGCTACCGGAAGTTATAGGAGAGAGGATTAGGGAACGTGAGAGAAAAAAACATCGAGAGTGAAAAAAGGAATAGAAATTATACAATTCTTTTTTTTTTTTAAATACGATTATCTTAATTAAATGTGAGAATGACAATCCGACCCACTTGATCTTAATCACCTTGTCTATTTGATTGGCTCTATCTGACCCGAATTTTACTAAAACTCAATATATAGATTAAACAGCGTATTTAGTGCTTTAAAAATTTTAAAAGCTAATTTGAAATTTTAAAAATTAAATAATACAAAATTTGATAACTAACGTTGATAAAGATTTTTAAAACGTCTTTACTTGAGCAAACAACAAGAAAACTAAAATTAAATTAATGTTTTATTCATTTGTATTTTCTCCGATTGTTAATTCAAACTTCAAGAAACACTTAGAATTTGATATGACATTTTGATTAAATAAAATCTATTTAATTAAATTAAATAATTTATTTCACTACTTGTAATTTATTTTATTAAAATATTTGCATTGAACAAATTAGATTATTTAAAACAAACTCTAAACTCTGTAAAGTTCATTTTGAAAGTATAAATAGTTTTCAAATTTAAGTTTATTAAAAATTCTTAATATAAAATTTTCAATGTTCACTCAAATTTTATATTTATATATATATTTGTAAATTTTATATGTATAAAGTTAAATAAATTTAAGTAAAAATTTAAATTCTTATCCAAGCCTAAAATTATAATTGATAAGTAATGAATCCATATTTATTGTACTTAATATTTTCGATGTCTAGTTGAATTAGTGAGGCATTTTTTGTTCACTTCAATAGTTTTGCCATTTATGTTTTTTTTCTCTTTAAATTTTTGAATCGTTTGTGGGAAATGATTTTAGTGTCATTTTATAATATTCTCTTTTCTATTAAAAAAATTATTTAATTGCAATGATGCTATTCTTTCTTTATTAAATCATTGATTTTGGTGCTTGTCCTTTCAAAAATGCAGAAATGTCATTTTAATCGATTAATTTCACATCAATGTAAGTTTTAATTGATTAATATAATGTGAAATTTATTTTCATGGGAAATGTAGATTTAATCAGTATTCACATTTTTATTTAAGTTAAAATTAGTATTTGTATTTTAAAATTTTAATTTGTATTAAAATTCTTTAGATTAATGCATTATAATTTTAATTTAATGGATATTAGTTCTTTATCATATTCATAGTATTTATATATTTAGAACTATTCTTCATCATTACCATTCAAGCAATGATCAATTGATATATTATTTAAATATTTATAATTACTTGTTTAAAATTTTAACTTTTACAATTAGCAATATCTAGTTTGCTAAAGTTAGAGTGTATATAATTAAATTGATTTGCATGGGCTGATCCAATTGACTCACTTATTTGACCAAGGAACCAAGAATTTGAAGTCTCACCCACTGGATTATCTCGTCGGATTATTTTTAACTATACCCCCAATAAAGTTCCTGTATATCAGAATTCAAGAAGAAATAAAGTTTTGCAATATAATTCAAAGAGATTCTCATCTTTCATGTTGACAATCATACTCTACAAGCTTAGTATAAGCTTTAAACAAAGGCAGCCTCTTATGGTTCAAAATTATGTGTTGTTGCAAAATAATTTCTATGTTACCTTTCCAGGATGAGAGGTGCTCAAAGCTGAAAATTTATCCTATTCTCCAGAAGGTAATTTGTCTATTTTTTTCTTGTGAATCTCACGATTAGCTATGCTCTCTCAGCGTTTCAATATTTACAGTTTCATTCTTGTGATTATATTTAGGTGAATCTTGAGAGAATTTTGAGGAAACCAGAAATTGATGCTTTTGCTGAGGAGCTGAAAGCACATCAGGTAAATCGTATTTGGCTCATCATTTGTTTCTTTCATGTTTTTCGTTTAGTTTCTTGATATGGTGATGTTGTCTTTCTTGTCAACCAGAAAGCCCTTTTACCAGATAACTTTACTGTGTTAGATCGGGCAATGATTGAGCACAATCTATTGAGTGCCAGCAAATTATATACAAATATAAGGTTTGGAAAGGAGAGGGAACATGTGTTCTGTAGTTCCTTATTCTCATTATTTATTTTTCAATTGTCTTTTTTCTTCCTTATTCTCATTATTTATTTTTCAATTGTTTTTTTTTCTTTCGTGAACAGTTTTGAGGAATTAGGAGCTTTATTAGGAATTCCTCCACAAAAGGTGCGTCTCTGTAGATTTTCATGATGTAGATCCTTTGACTGTTGGATAACCTTTTTCAATTTCATAATAAACATTTATCTTCTTTTATACTTTATAAGAATATTTTTCCTTATTAACTTTTGATGAACTTATCTTGCTAGTACTTATCTTACATGGCCAATGTTTTTGGGCTTGTTTTCTCGAATATCTTGTTTCTCATTTTCCTCACTTTCCATTGGCAGATATTATCTTGTATCTTCTGTTAGTATGGTCCGTAGCATATATCCTCTTGTTTCTTGTGTTGGTGTAGAGTCATGAAACTTCAATCATAAGAAAATGAAATAACATCTGGTTTCACCAATAACATTAAATCCACTTCTTAGTAGGAACATACGCTCTCTCAGTTGGGGAAGATGTGTGCTAAAGCCAGAAATTTGCTATTATCTTATTTTTGTCAAGTTTTGCATCAAGACTTGGAATAGTCCTGTTCTCTACTAAGCTTCATTGTTTTTACCTAGGTTAGTTTTGGTATACAGCCTTAAAGGGATCCTAGCTGTTCTATCAGGACAGGAGGAACTTAAACAAGCATTCCCAGCGAGTTAGATTCATACCTGTTGAATTTGAGATTCAGTTGGTTTGGAAGGCAGGTTGATTTAAGTGAATGTAGTTCTGGAGAAAATTGGGAACGTAAAATGTGGATAGATGCTCGCAGAAAGTGTGATCAGAGGGTAAAAAATTGAACCAAGTATGAGTAAATACTGAGAAACATAAGCATTTACTGAAGTGGCAATAGAAGTTTCTACGACTCTTATTTGAGAGCCCAACTGGAGAACATTAGGGAGAGAGATCTCACATAGTAAAAGAAAATTAAAATTTCTTGAGAAAGAAATTCAATTCTTTAGCTCTTAACCTAACCATAGAGAAGTGGGCATGTTCTCAATCAAGACCCAGCCATCCATTGAAATGGGAACAAGGAGAACTGGATCCTCCTGGACAACTTAGCCACATGGCGAATCTTTATTTGACAAACACTCACTTTGAGACTGCAAAAGGTATCAAAGTCCCATGGGAAGGGGGACTTAGGTGAAATATCTTAAGGCCTGCTGCAGTGTTTCACAAATATCTAGGTTCAAACTTCTTGTCACATGGGACACAATCTCAACTTCAATCATTTTCCATCTCAATCTACTTACTCGGATGGACATGTTGCCACTGGACCTAACCAGACTCTCTTCCCACTCTATTAAACTCTGATAATTTCGATTGAATTGAACCAATCACTCCTCTCAACCTTACTGAATTTATCTCAATCTGTTCTCTAGTCAAATTTTCTGAGGATTAAGTTGGACGGAGCAACTAACAAACTTCTATATTTTCTTGTTTCATTTCTTTCTAATATATGTTTCCTTCCACTCTTCAACCCAACCAAAAAATACCGGGTCAATCTTTTTTCCTTTTACAATATCTTTTTATTTCTTTTGCTTTCTTCATATGCCAATGTAAACAGTCCTAGAAAAAATATTGACATTATATTCTTCTCCCTTGCTGAATTTCTTGGCTCTTGCATTAATGTGAAAGAATTTGAGTACATTTGCTGCTACTGAACACTTTCTTCTGAATATCCCTTGTTGGATATTGTGTTCTCATTATTTTATGAAGCAGTCTCTATCTGAACCTAATGTCCAATTGCAGTGTCATGAGGTCCTGTGCTTTGTAATACTTTGCTATTTTTATTTTTCCTAAAGTTTGCAGCAATCTAAGATCTATAGGGTGGTATTCTTATCGTCAGAAAGAAGAGTGATGAAATTGTTTCTTGCAACCATTTCCATGAGGGTTTTCTTAATAAATGAATTTAATGTTCTGGGCAAGGATCCATGATGGGATTTAGGGGAATTATTATATTCTTTTCAAAAAAGGCATATGCTTGAACGAAGATGAGATTGAAACTCTAATCTTTACATCTTCAACCCCAAAGCAGCACTGTCCCTTATTGGCTTGGTTAGTTGTGTACATCTTTATATGATGTTCGAATTCTTTATCTTTTTTGTTTTGTCCCTTGACCTGCATGCATTTGCTGTGCAATCTTCAGAGATTCTACATTTGGAGTTTTCTTTTGTCTTGTTTTCTTTCTACTGGCTTCTTCATTCTTGCATGTTACTAAATTCCTGTTAGCAACAAGTATGACTAATTTAGAAAATTAATTCTCATATATATACACACACACATATATTTTGATAGGCTGAA